>CAHIKZ030005446.1:125000-287500 GCA_903632075.3 Acanthosepion pharaonis | reverse complement strand
AATCTGGAAATCAGTTCATTGGTTCAAATGTGTCACGTGTCGCAGAAATCCGCATGGCGCTAAAATGATTTTAAGAACGAAATAACCATTTTATTTTTTCACGCTTGCCTTAAGAAATATTACTTTATTTTCTGTTTAATGATTTTTTTTACATATCTTTGTCTTCGCTACATATGAATAATATTTACTCAAATCTCCCTTGATATTTCGAACCTTTCAATAAACATTATAAACATTTGATACAGGCCACATTAAGCTACGTTTAGACATCAATATAAACGCTTGGTACCGATTTCTGACTCGTATATTTCTGTTTAAATTTTCCCGTATTCGCTGATGTTGAAAGAAAAAGTAAAACTTTTCAGTCAATTTTGCATCATCTTTCTTTAATTTAGAAATCTTCATCGGGTTTTAAATTTCTATTCATGACTTGGCATAATTTTTACGATGTACAATTATTTTTTCCCCATTCATTTTTATTCTAATTTGCAATCGTCTTAGATTACAAGGTTTGGTTGAAAATTTCATTGGCTAACCAAGATAATCTTATCGAATTTGACCAAATGAGATTTATTTTTCAACATATGAATTTTAAAATGAATTTTAAAAATTAAAACGTTTTCTTAACGCTTTCATTTTTGATTTAATCGAAAACTAAATGATTACATTTACTATTTGCAGTGAGCAAAGTACTCTATAGTGTATTTCAAACATTTCTAATGGTTGGAGACTATTTACTTTTTTCGCTAAAAATATCTTATTGCTGTTCTTTTTAATTATATGTCATCGCAGTACAAATTTCTTTATACAAAAAATCTTCCAAAAATAAAATATAATTTTCTGAAGTTTTATTGAGGAACATTAGCTGATGCAAAGTATAATTAATCTGAAATGAAACAAATATTATTTACTTGAATTAGAAAATAACAGAAAAATAGATTTTTAAAATAAACAGTAGCGGTGATTTTTCATAGGATGGCAGATAAGAATTCCACTTCACAGACAAAGAAGCAGAAGACTTCCAACACTGGCACCAATCTTGACTTTGCATTACTAGATTCCGAGAAGGAAGAACAAGTACACAAGGTTTGGGACATATTAGAGAAGGAGGAGGCTACAAAGTTTGGTTTTCAATGTAAGGTAAGCAAACCGGAGCTGCAAACGTTCAACAATGAAACTCTTTTGGAAATGAAAGTAAAAAGCGATTTTGCTTTGGTTTGTTTTGTTTTACGGCATATCAACCTCAATGAGTTATTTAATGCTGATAAAATTTTTATTGCTGGTAATATTTTTT
Organism: Acanthosepion pharaonis; assembly: GCA_903632075.3. Taxonomy (NCBI): domain Eukaryota; kingdom Metazoa; phylum Mollusca; class Cephalopoda; order Sepiida; family Sepiidae; genus Acanthosepion; species Acanthosepion pharaonis. The sequence goes on along the minus strand of CAHIKZ030005446.1, from coordinate 286,206 downwards.
AAATGCATTGCTGGTAATAATTTTTTCTATAGAAATTTATTGCTAGTAATTTATATTTCTTTACAAAAATGTATTTCTGTATTTTACAGTTTCATAGCGTTTTGACCTCAGTTTGAAGGTTAACTATTAGCTCATAACTAGGACCCTAACAGGTGCTACCGCCCCCGGTCAGGGTGGACCTGAGAATACAAACAATTAAGAGGTGATTCTACGCTCCTCAAAGCCTCCTGATCAGAGACTTTGCTGTTGGATGCAGTTTATCGTCCTACCCAGGACGGTAAAAAGTGGTAAATCACTGGAAATATTACAAAACTTCAACTAGCTGGGTTCATTTGTACACTGTACTAAAAAAATGGACTGTAAGAAAATATCCTGTCCCTACTGCATGTCACAAATGAAAAAAAAAAATAGTAAAAATAAAAAGGCTATGGAAGTCCCAATTAGCAATAAGAATAAAGATCCGAATGTTTGTTACAATAGTCGAACATAATTTATTCGATGATGCAGAGACGTTGTCTATGACCAAATATCTGAAGAAATAATGAGACTTGTGTTATAAAAGAATGTTCAGGATGGCTAACTTATATGTTGTGGAGAAATCACACATCCAATTCTGAGATATAGGGTCAGCTAGCAGAGGTAACGTCAACGAAGCTGCAAAAAGATTATGTCTTGTAGGACACTCTGTACCAAGCATAATGAGAACGTTTCAAGAAAATTAGCATTCTGAAAAGCGAAGATAAAACAAGAAGTGTGCTCGTCTTGTAATTAGATCTACAGGAATTGATCAATTTCGGATTTGGGGTAGACTTCATCATTTAGTTGATTTATTCAAGAATATATATATATATATATATATATATATATATATATATATATGTTTCATTAAATAATATAGACAAGTGTTGTCTATTTATTTTATGTAAATTTTTTTCGTAATATCTGATAAGTTTAATAACATTATCGCTGAACGAAGAAAGAATTTCACAATATTGATCCATATTTTTTTAATACAATCTAAGCTTTCGGCTTACTTAAGCCATTATCAAAGATGTCAATTACAACATATTAAGCAATATACGGACAAGACAGTGATGATAATCTGTCAATGTTTACATAGATGATTTCTAATCAACGATAAACACATGCATATAAGACGCTATAAGCGAAAATCGCACCGTATCTCATGACGTCACACATGACCACACGAGAGTGAATTCGAGAAGTATGAATTATGGAAAGACGTTGGTATAAACCAATGGCTTCTGTTACCAATTATAGACATTTAAGAATAGTATTGAATTTATGCTTGTAGGTTTTTTGTATGGCGAAATAGTAAATTTGTTATTATTTGTGTTTATCAATATGTCAAGGAAGGGGATTTTATTATTAGTATTGAGTTAACGTATATATATATATATATATATCTATATATGAACTTCATTTCAATACATCATGAGCTTCCGATCCTTAGCTATGATTAATTAATGATGAACATGTCATTTTCGTTTATGATCGATTTCATCGCGATACATCCTTTCAGCTTAGAGAGTAATTATACGTTCTTATTGCTCAAAGTAGAGTCCAATAGTGTTATAAACACCTCAGATTTTTCCAGTAAGATATCTTTAATCATTTCTAATTTACAAGGGTTCTGATCTTTATCTAACAATTGAACAATTTTACTGTTGCAGGATGTGGACAATTTTGCTGTTACTCACCACCCTACTTTTGGTTCAAATGCTAGAATCTGTATTTGAAAATATCATTGTTTTTTAGAAATTTCTTAACGCAAGATTCACTCGTAAAACAAGAATTATTCTAACAATCCGACGTATGTTTCTGCTTTAAATATTTATTAATAAGATTGCCAAATATGTTTAGTTATGTGGTTCCTTAAGCTAACTGACAAATGGAATTTCGGTTCATGCTTCCTTAACGACTTGCAAGTTTAACGCATCCGGACTTACGACCAGATCTAAAATCTCGTGAATTAAAAAAATTAAAAATAAATTTAAACAGTCGTTGTACGGATAGTTTGAAAGAATTGTTTTCTGTTTCTTCAAAATAAAGAGACTATTAATCATCTAATATCATGCTATTGAACACTATGTTGTGTTTTCTGTCGTCTCTTGTTTCTCATGTTCTATCGGTAATTCTTCAGGCCCCAACGCTGCATCACAAACTGAATGAATAAGTTAATTGTACCTTAGAATTAGGTCACATTTACAGAACATTCTATGGGGTATGAATTCACGATTAATAGTGTGCAAGGTATTTCTAAATCTATGACAGGTGTTTGCAGGATTAGATGCGTGGGAAAACTACGAAAACAACACTGATGAGTCTAGCTGCGAATAATTTAACAATTGGTGTCTGCTTGCTGAAGGGTATCAATATATTTATGCGTCGTACAGAATTCTGATTAAGATGCGGTTATTGAACCTACCTTGGAGCATTTTTTCGAAATCTGAGTCGCATTTATTGATTACCCAGTCTGTTTATCTATGATTCTCTATCATTTACAGATTTAGGTTTTACTCTTTGCACAAGCGTATATCTCCGATTTTTGCGAGCAAAAATGATTTTTTGTTATAGAGCTGTTAGCATTAATTCTTCTATTTAAGTTGTATTAATTTGCTGGGTGCCTGACCGAATGGTCGGAACATAAGTAACCTCACCGAGACATTCTTGTTTGAATTCCATCCATAGTGGAATTGGCATGAAAGGGACATCTTAAGAATATTCACCCGTGTCAGCAATCCCAGAGCACGGGGTTGTTGGAAAGTGCATAAAAACATTTGCTCGGGGCGATCCAAGCCTTATGAATGATTGAGTAGATGAAACTTTTTTTATTTTTATTATTATTAGAGTAAGGTTCACACTACAAGAGACTCGAGGTATAGATTTACGATAAGGATAGTCTATATTGATAGGAGAGGAAGACTCTAGATTTCAACAGGTTAAGATTGTAGCGATCGGGGAAATATCATCTTGGGAGTCTGTTTCATAGGCTCTGCGAGGAGAAGCTGTTTAAGTGGAACTTCCTTCTTGCCGATGGAATACGGAGGGAATGTGGGTGATTTTCCTTAAGCGTTTCACCCCAAGCAAGGCGGGAAGCCACTAGCACGCAAGGGGTTACAGAGAGTTGGAGCGAGAGCAAATAAGAGTGATAGAGAAAAGGATGAAGAGAAGGATAGTGGATAGATCAGGGCATCTGGAGACGTCGATTGACATTACATTTGAATAGTTGGAGATTATAGTTATCAGGGAAGCAGGAAAAGGGGAGGAAGTTTCACGGGCGAGAGGTGCGAGATATGAAGCTATTGGAGTAGAAGAGACGGCTATATTTAACAGTTTCGACAGTGAAAGGGTGTGAACGAAATGCCAGCCTAGTAGAACGCTTAAATTTATGAAGTCTGGGAACCAGCGAAAGCAGCCCATCGGAGCAGTTACCATGAAAGTATTTGTAAAAAAGACAGAGGGAGGCGACGGCATGTCCGTGAGAGAGTGGCTGCAGACAAGATGCCAGATCAGAGCCAATTACATTGCATATACGTCTCTGGATCTTATCAAGAACCTTGAGACAAACATAAGGGGCTCCAGACCATATATGTCAGCAATACTCCATGCAAGGGCGAATGATTGATTTGTAGATTTGAAGGATCGACTCCAGCGAGAAAAATTTCCTGGTGCGCCAAAGGGAGCTAACATTCCTTGCAGTGGATTTCTGAATTATAAGTGACATGGCGGGTCCTAGACGTGACGGTTAGACATGGCGGAAACAATGAATGTGATTCGTCCGAGCATTTTCCATGGAAGTAGCGATAGATCCGTTGAGGGAGAGGTTAGAGTGTAAAAAAAAAGACTTGGAGATGCTTCTGAAATCTATCAAGACTAGAGAGTGAGGTCTGGGCAGCTTCCGGCCAAATATGACAACAGTACTCCCTTTTCAGGCTGGTCTGGCTCTTGTAAACGTAGAAGGTAGCACGAGGCGTCAGTTATGTCCGAGGAAGAAATTATTTATAAATAATTCTTTATAAAAAAATTCTTCTTCCACAAGGACTCGGTGATGCTTTTGAACTCTATTGCGGCTAGAAAGTGAGGTCTGCACAGCTTTCACCCAAATATGATACCAGTACTCTATTGTCGGCCTGATATGGCTCTTATAAAGGATATCATGTGGAGTCAGGTACTTACTGGAGCGGCAGAAGTAGGTGATCACTTCATCTGCATCTTTAGCGATGGATTTTTATATGTGAATTCAACTTGAGGATTTCCTGAGTTTGAGTTTGACGTCCAGTATCTTCTCGAGGCACGGAGTCTCATCGTGGACATTCGTTCATCGTGACTGGCAGTAGTTCGGGGTCTGTTCGGCGGTGATGGAATGTAACTAGTATTTTGAATTCGTCAATAGTTGTGCTTATACAAAATCACAAGTCATTTTGTTCGAGGGTTCAATCGTATTAGCTTTGTTCAGCTGCTGATCCCGCCAGTATAAGCAGTCTCTTCTGGAAAATGTAACTAACTCACCATCGTTACCATTTCTGCAAGAAGTTGGCTCGGTTGAATTTGAAGAAATATGAAGGCGTCTGCAGTAGGGATTAGCTAAATCCTAGCAGACAGGCATATTCTGAAATTGTCAGGTGTAATACTTGATACACGCTTGGTCGATTTTCTCGCAGAAGGTTGCCATTCCTTTTAGCGGTAGACTGGTTGCCAAAGCTATAGGAGCGAGTCTTCCCTGCTATTCAGACCAGGGCTAGTGCGAGAAGAGATGGATCGATACGTTTCCAAAGGGAATAAACGCGGAAGTAAATGTCACGAATCTACCTGGATTTTGAAAAGTGGTTCCCTGTCTTCTCATTCCCCGCCATTATCCTTTACAGTCCAACGTAAATAAGTAGACAGTCATTATTATTATGGCAATGATTTATGTCAAGTCTTTAGAGGAATCTTTTCATAATTTTTAATATTTTATTAATTATCTCATAGTTTAAATAGTTTATTAATTATCTCATATTTTAATATTTTACTAATCTCCCCATATGTTTAGTAGTTTATTAATTATCTCATATTTCAATAGTTTATTAAATATCTGATTTTAAATAGTTTATTAATTATCCGATATTTTAAATAGTATATTAATTATCTCATATTTTAATACTTTATTAATTATCTCATATTTTAATAGCTTATTAATCTCCACATATTTTAATACTTTTATTAATTATCTCATATTTTAATAGTTTATTAATCTCCACATATTTTAATAGTTTTTTAATCATCATATTTTTAATAGTTCATTAATCATCATATTTTTAATAGTTTATTAATTGCCACATATGTTAATAGTTTTTTAATTATCATATTTTTAATAGTTTATTAATCGCCACATATTTTAATAGTTTTTTAATTATAATATTTTTAATAGATTATTAATTATCTCATATTTTAATAGCCTATTAATCTCCACATATTTTAATAGTTTTTTAATCATCATATTTTTAATAGTTTATTAATCGCCACATATTTTAATAGTTTTTAATTATCATATTTTTAACAGTTTATTAATTATCTCATATTTTAATAGTTTATTAATCACCACATATGTTAATAGTTTTTTAATTATCATATTTTTAATAGTTTATTAATCGCCACATATTTTAATAGTTTTTTAATTATCATATTTTAATAGTTTATTAATTATCTCATATTTTAATAGTCTATTAATCGCCACATATTTTAATAGATTTTTAATTATAATATTTTAATAGTTTATTAATTATCTTATATTTTAATATCCTATTAATCTCCACATATTTTAATAGTTTTTTAATCATCATATTTTTAATAGTTTATTAATCGCCACATATTTTAATAGTTTTAATTATCATATTTTTAACAGTTTATTAATTATCTCATGTTTTAATAGTTTATTAATCGCCAAATATTTTAATAGATTTTTAATTATCATATTTTTAATAGTTTATTAATCGACACATATTTTAATAGTTTTTTAATCATCATATTTTTAATAGTTCATTAATCATCATATTTTTAATAGTTTATTAATTGCCACATATGTTAATAGTTTTTTAATTATCATATTTTTAATAGTTTATTAATCGCCACATATTTTAATAGTTTTTTAATTATAATATTTTTAATACTTTATTAATTATCTCATATTTTAATAGCTTATTAATCTCCACATATTTTAATACTTTATTAATTATCTCATATTTTAATAGTTTATTAATCTCCACATATTTTAATAGTTTTTTAATCATCATATTTTTAATAGTTCATTAATCATCATATTTTTAATAGTTTATTAATTGCCACATATTTTAATAGTTTTTTAATCATCATATTTTTAATAGTTTATTAATCGCCACATATTTTAATAGTTTTTAATTATCATATTTTTAACAGTTTATTAATTATCTCATATTTTAATAGTTTATTAATCGCCACATATGTTAATAGTTTTTTAATTATCATATTTTTAATAGTTTATTAATCGCCACATATTTTAATAGTTTTTTAATTATCATATTTTAATAGTTTATTAATTATCTCATATTTTAATAGTCTATTAATCGCCACATATTTTAATAGATTTTTAATTATAATATTTTTGATAGTTTATTAATTATCTCATATTTTAATAGCCTATTAATCTCCACATATTTTAATAGTTTTTTAATCATCATATTTTTAATAGTTTATTAATCGCCACATATTTTAATAGTTTTTAATTATCATATTTTTAACAGTTTATTAATTATCTCATATTTTAATAGTTTATTAATCGCCACATATGTTAATAGTTTTTTTTTATTATCATATTTTTAATAGTTTATTAATCGCCACATATTTTAATAGTTTTTAATTATCATATTTTAATAGTTTATTAATTATCTCATATTTTAATAGTCTATTAATCGCCACATATTTTAATAGATTTTTAATTATAATATTTTTAATAGTTTATTAATTATCTCATATTTTAATAGCCTATTAATCTCCACATATTTTAATAGTTTTTTAATCATCATATTTTTAATAGTTTATTAATCGCCACATATTTTAATAGTTTTTAATTATCTCATATGTCAATAGTTCATTAATTATCTCATACTTTTAATAGTTTATTACTTACAACATATTTTGAATAGTTCATTAATTTTTTCATATTTGCTAGTCCACTTAATAGTTGTAAATTGGTCAAAGAAGTCAAGGAAAACTTGTTATTATGGTTAATATTTGGCTTTTTTATTTTAAAGTTTTGACTAGTATTTATTTTGTTTTATATTTACATGCTTCATTTGATTAATTTTAGAAAACCGGCGACTATTACGCCTATCATTATTAGCTGTAAGCATTATGTATGGAGCGGAGTAAATCGAACAAGACTGAATATAACGACATTAATTTTTAAAACGTGAGTCTTGGACTGATTTTCGGCAAAGTATTCGAGGCTTTAATCAATGCTGAATTGGTTAAGCATCTTACCTCTAACGACTTACTCTCTAACAAACAATATGGGTTTCGTTTTGTCCGGCTGAAGTGCTTACGGCCATCACTGACTATGTATATCAAAATCATGATAATAACTTCAGAACTGGAGATGTGGCTCTAGATATCTCAAAGGCAATTGACAGGGTTTGGTATGTTGGTCTTCCACGTATCCTTCAGGGCTACGCTATTACAGAACGAGTGTTTGATTTAATCCAATCTATCCTATCAAATCGTCAAATGAAGGTCGTTCTGAACGGGTTCGCTTCCAGATCCTTTTACATGAAAGCGGTTGCTCCCATGCTGTGTCCTGGGTCCTACGCTCTTTCTGATCGTCATCAATGATCTCCCTGATGTCATTAGTTCTCAAGTAGGTATTTATTAACTCCTGTCTCAATAGAAAATCCGTCACAGCTGACAAAGTTAACCTGGCCGCTGCTCTTGAAAAGGACCTCCAATCAGTGGTTAACTGGAGCAGGAAATGGCTCGTAAATTTTAATGCCCCCAAAAGGAAGCTGCTCTCATTTAACTACAATAGAGAAACTTCGTTGTCCGCCATCAGCATGGTTGATGCTCGACTTTAGGAAAAAAAATGTCACCGCGCCTTCTTGGCCTCAAGTTTTCAACTGCTTTGAAGTGGAACAAATACATTGAATCAATAGCTGCATCTAATGCAAGGAAAGTTAGTTCATTGTGTCATGTCAGAAAGTTTTTCTCATCAGAGTCCATCATTGTACATTTACAAATCTAGCATTCGTCCGGGTATTGAATACAGCTGCCATATATGTTCTGCAGCCCCTGCTATTCCATCTCGATGTGCTTGAGAAAATCCCAGGAAGCATCTGCTATGTAATCGATCCTGACTTGGCTTTTCGACTTGAGACACACTCTCACAGGCGGGATGAGAATTCTATTTGTCTTTTCTGCAAATATGTTCATGACCCCTTTTCTGACGAGCTCTTTTCCCTGGTGCCCAGACTACATTAATTTAAACGTGCTGCTAGATTGGCATCTAGGCCCCACCTATTTACCGTTGAAATAGTTCTTCAAAAGTTCCCTTTTTTGCATTAAAACCGTAGATAATTCTATATGCATTTAAGTTTGTGAAGATTCTTGTATGTCTAAGCAGGCATCGGATGTTAATATGTATTCATGATTGAGCATGTTTGTCTATCGAGTGGCAGTTCTAATGTCTTCATCATTGTGCGGCCAGTCGGCGCAGTGGGGATTCACTCCATTTAATCTGGGACTGTTTATACTCACCGTTTTTTATTAGAAAAGATCTAAGTTAGATTCCTTACGAATGAATTCAAAGAAAGATGGCGATGTAATGTTAGGCGTGTGTTTATAGTTGGTGATAACGTTATTATTAAGTTTTTAAAGTATTTTCTCCTTATGTTTTATTTTTTTCATTAGGGTGGCATTAGTGAAATCAAAGTTATGTCCAGCATCGCTTCGATGCAATACGTTAGAGATTGTTTTTCTAAACGCAGGTCTCTCTTGTGTTCGTAGATGAGGGCTTTTAGATCCCGTGATGCCCTACCCTACATAAAGTTGAAGACATTAGAAGTCTCCCCAGACAGACATACATACAAAAATATGTCTGTCCACCACATAAATAGTGATAACGTATGTCGTTACGGATTGAAATTACACTATTCTTGATAAAAATAACATTATTTCCCTGGAACAGAAGGGATGTCGAAGAGGTTCATATGGTTGCAAAGATCAACTATTGGTAAAGAAACTGATCTTAGAAAACTGCAGGAAAGGAGGTAGAAATCTCAGCATAGCATGAATATATTGCCGTGAAGCCTTTTATATTGTACCATACTTCTGGGTACTTAAGACTTTGGAAATGTACAAAGTCTTGGTGATAGTTAATGTCCTTAAACACGGCATGGGAATATGGAAAGCTATATTATACCGAAATCACACCAATTTCACTGCCGCTTCCAACCACCTGAATATCCAACGACGAATCTTTCAAGGAGACTGTCTGTCACCCCTTCTGTTTTGTCTGTCCTTAATACCACTTACGCGTGAACTAAACAACAATAGCTATGGTTACAAACTAGACAAAAAATATTTAATCACCTGCTGTACATGGATAGTCTCAAACTCTTTGCCAAATTCGAAAATGAGTTGAAGGGTTTTCTCAATACTGCATAATGTTTCAGTGACGACATAGGTATGGATTTCGGATTAGATAAATGTGTAAAAATAACATTCAAGAAAGGGAGAATTACAGAAACACTCAATAGATTTAGATGTTGTCACAAAGATTAGGAAATAGGAAGAAGAAGCCTACAGGTACCTAAGAAATATTTCCATATTTCTGACATGAAGTATTGTAATTATTTGCACTATTTACATTGTTCGGAGTTCTGTCCTCATCTTAGTTACCATATTCACGACGTTTCGGCCTTCTTCGGGTGATTGTAATTTCCTATTGAACCCTTTATTTCATCCAGCGGGATATATTGTTTTAGTTCCACGTGCCATGGCTCTTCCGGATGCTTCAGTTATCTCCCTTTAACTTAACACAATTTTTTTTCTGCACAGCAGTAGCCAGGTATTGAACTCACACCTCATAACTGGACGTGGTGGATATGTTCACTAAGTTATCCACGAAAGTAGAACTCTTGGTAGTAAGGGACAGACTGGTTTCGGACCAGTATACCAACAGACAACTTGATGAAGATGCTTACTTACTGTACACAAACGACAGACTTCGGAATGGGGTGAGACATATTGACAGAATGAAGGTTTAGCAATGGTCTCGCAATTATCACCAGCAATGGTAAATATATACATGGAATAATTCGAACAAATGATATTAGAATTCACATCATTAAAGCCAACCTTATGACTGAGTACGTAGATGATAGCTTTATGCCTTGGCCACACCAGGAAAAGGTTCAGCTACTACTGAAGCATGTGAATTCAATAAGATCATCGATACAGTTCCCAGTGAAGAGTGAAAACGGCAACAAACTGTCCTTCCTGGATGTACTAATATTCGGAACAAAGTATGGCTTCAAGACATCCGTTCTACATTCAGAGGTCAATACCCCAACTTCCAATGCTATCACTCATAGAGTATAAAGAAAGGGATCGTCCACTGCTTACATTGAGCAAAAGTCATAAGTGGCGACCCAGAAACATTAGAAAAAGAACCAGATACAGAAAAGATGGCAAGATAAACTGCTCGACGTTCAATACTCTGCCCGTATAAAACAAGTTGATGTACACAAACCCCGTACCAATCAGTGGCTACGTAGTGGAGGGTTAAAAGCTGAAACTGAAGGTTTTATTCTTGCTGCATAAGATCAATGCTTGCTAACTAGAAATTACTAAGCGCACATACTGAAAAATTGTGTTAGACCAAAATGCAGATTCTGTGATAAATATCCAGAAACAAGTGACCATTTGGTATCAGGTTGCGCGATATTTTCACCCACTGAATATAAAACGCGGCATGATAGAGTGGGACCATATCTGCAACTTTCACGGAAAGGAAACTGCAAGAAATTGGTATGAACGCCACACAGACCCGGTGAAAGAGACAGGACCTGTGACTATTTTATGGGATTTTACAATACACACAGACGGAACAATCAAAGCTAATCGCCCTGACATCGGGATCAGAGCCCTCAAAATTAAAATGTGCGTTCTTATTGGCAGTCCCTGCAGAATGTAATGTAACTGAAGATCTTCAAAAAAAAAAAAGCTGTCAAAATACAAGGAACTTGAAATGGAAATATAAAAAATGTGATACATGAGGACATTAACAATTTCAATTATAGGGAACATGGATTAACTAGAAAAGATTCTGTTAGACTCATTGAAGCGATACATGGCAGCCCAAAATTTTAAAAAAATGTACTTACCAGTGCAGCTCACACCTTACGAATGGCTTTATCTATATAAAATATGTGTGATATTAAGTGTTTTTGTTTTTCAGCTCCTTAAAAAATGCTCAGTGGAAAATGTCATGATAGCATTTATGATTATAGATAAATGTCATGATAGAATTTATGATTATAGATCTCTGACTTTGACCCGAGAAGAAAGGAATATACACCAGAAATCAGAGGAAATAATAATAATAATAATAATAATAATAATAATAATAATAATAAAACGAGAGTTTCGGAATTAAGTGCCAAGGTTTCATGATTTTCGCACCACTGAAGCTAAAATGATGAATGCCTATTAAAAATAGATTTCTATGAAGTTTATTGAATTTGGGTTCGTAATATCTATTCATTGCCCGAACAACTTTTGATGTCAGGGACTAGGTAGGGAGGTGAAAACAAGTCAGTCATTACAGAAATATGATAGAGAAAGAGTATTATTTTTTAATGTAATCATTAAAATTAATAAACCTCTTATTTTGAGAACGGAAATATACTGTTGAAATTGTGAACAGTTATGCATAATAATCGTGAAACCGGTGTAAAAGCGAAACTCTTCTCGGGAAGATTATTATTATTATTATTATTATTATTATTATCATCATCATCATCATTATTATTATTATTATTATTATTATTATTATTATTATTATTTGAATTGATCGATTCATTGATTAGACGACCGCGGTTGAGATCATAGGGTTATTGTCAACTCCAAGATCATTTTTTTGATAGCAGCTCCAAAAGAGAAATCGGAGATCGGAGTTCGAATTTCAGTCGGATTCAACACTTACTCGCAAAGACCCTTGGCAAAAGTATGAATATATCCCCCACCAACAGACCGATGAACTTGTATCTGGACAAATCATTTTTATTTTCAAACATTATTACTGGAATACTTACTTGCAAGGAAAAAAATAGTTATTCTTACAATCCTAAATATATTTGAGCATTAAATAATTCACAAAGGGTTGATAAACCGTCAAAAATCAAAAAATAGAGATCGCGATTTCTTCTTTGGGTTTTCTTTATTTTTTGATTATCTACAAATGGTGTTTTTCTTTTCTTCTTCAATTCCAATATTTCTTTTGTATGGCATTCAGATTATTTTGATATTGTTAAAATTTGCTAAATTATTTTCAATAGTAGATGTTAAGGATTTAGTAGTTAACATCATATGTTTGTTATTTCTATTCTTATAAATGTCATCATTTTTTCTGTCTATATTTATTATATATATATATATATATATATATATATATAGTTTATACGTTATTTTAATAGATATAAATATTTAAGTAAATTGTTCTGTTTATAATAAACAGTATTAACAACATTCACCGGCCTGAATGTCCGAGAATTTTCATAGAACATATGTATCCTCCAACAGAAATTGAACCTGTATCCTACACGGAACCGTCATTTTGCCTGACGTGCAATACCATTTAGCCACAGAAGAAGCGCCAGGTAAGCAATGTCGAATTACTGCTTTTAAATTACAAATTTCCCAGGATTCAACAATTATTTTAATATATTTATTGTTTAAATGTTATTTTTATAGACAGAATATTTAAGAAAATGATCTGTTTAAAATAAACAGTATTAATTACATTTACCAGCCTTGCTAACCAGACGCTTCCTCTGTAGCTAGATGATATAGCACGTCAGGCTATATGACGGTTCCATGTAGGATATAGGTTCGATTCCTGTCAAAGGACACACATTTTCTATTGCCACGTGTCCTTGATGACTTTAACCACTGTGCCATGTCTCTTTAACCAGGTATTGAACTCACACTCCTTGAGGACACATGGCACAGTGGATAAAGGTTTTAGTTAGATCCAGTGACAGAACCCAAAGAGTGCGAATTCAATACCTGGTTAAGGCAGTGGAGAACTTGCAGAGGGGAATTAACAGGAGATAACTGATAACTGACATCCATTAAACATGGCACATGGAACTAGAACAGTCTACCCCAGGGACGGAATAAAAGTTTCAGTTCGAGATTTCAAGCACCTGAAGAAGGCCGGAGCGTACAACAGCCAAAACGTTGTAATAAATATGACGACAAAGATGAGGACAATAGTCCGAATAATATAAGTAGTGTAAAAACCTAATGTTTAGTAGAAAACCGACAGGTTGTTATTGCTGTCCTTCGTTATTTATTCAGGTAGCGCATTATGCGCCGTTGTTGTCACCACTTACCTTCACCTTACATTTGTGGTGACATGCCTGGTGACATTCAAGCTAGAATAATAGGCTTATTTTCTCTTTGCTGTTGAGCTTAATACGTCTCTCCTCTCAGAACTTAAAGAGGCTAAACCTACAAGACAGCAGGTAGTTTTTATTCAGATTTTATTTCCTTATCCAAGACTGCCAACAAATGCTGTCCTGCTGTTTATCAATAGCTGTGCTGCGGGAAAGATGGATTCATGCCTTTCCCATGATTATTAGCGCGTAAGTGAATGCAATGAAATCAACTGCGATTCAAACTCGGCTCTTCATTTTCATCAATCTGAGTCGTTATCTGTTATTCCAGTGTGCCACCGTTGTTGGTCTACATACTGAAGTTTCCACATTGCAACTGGAGGAGACTGCTAAAAATAAACCTTATTAGCCGTTAGTTGACGACGTGTCTTGACGGGCTTCTTCAGCGTAACATCAATAAATCCACCCTGTTTCCTTCTTCGCCCTGACCGACTTCTCCACTGGCCAATACGTGCTACGATCCATGACAACGGCCATGTGCAGATCGACCAATAAGCAATCAAAAAACAAGAATGGTTGCTAGAAAGGAAGAGACAAAAACAAAAAACAAAAGTGCTGAATAAAAAAGCTCGTTCGTGACACTTGAAAAAAGTTGTAATGGTGTAAATGATGTCTCCATTTTGTTTTTACAGAACCTAAATAGTTTAGAAAAAACGTAAATGATTTTCTTGTGTATGGTTGTCTGTTTCATCACAATGTTGTGGTTAACAAGCTCGTCTTGACTTTTATTTTGTTTTGCTAAATATCCTCCCAAAACAAGGCTCGAGAGATACGAAATATAAGCTTATAGATTACTTACTGCTTGATGTGTACTGATTAAAAATATTGAGCATTTTTATCATAAATATAGCAAATCTTAAAAGACATATTTTATCAGTTGTTGTTAATTAAACATGTATAAGATAGGGATTGCTGCCAAAATCTCGGATTGAGGAATCGGAGAGTCGAGTTCGAATTCCAGTTGAATCCATTACATCCAATTATGTACTAATACCCTGGGGAAACGTATGAATCCTATTCTTCTCCCCCAGCTATGGGGGAAATAGCAGGACAGACTCGGTTCTATAGCGTTGGATGGCACCTGCTCTATGAGAAGGACAATTCTGAATTCAGAACCTGCGGAATATTATTTAGGGACCTTGTGGCACGTAGCGCAACAGGTCTCTGTATTCAGCCCTTCAAAAAGTGTGGTTGGTTCTGTACAAAGCCTTCACCACTATAATTAAATCATATGTGTGGCTGTCTGGATATCGGTTCCTAAGAATTTAGTTGTTTGACCCTCATGCGTCGAATACGACGGAAAATCTACCGGATATATATATATATATATATATATATATATATATATATATATATATATAAATATGTGTGTGTGTAATATATATATATATATATATATATATATATATATATTATATTATATTATATTATATATATATATATATATATATATATATATATATATATATATTATGTTATATTATATTATATATATATATATATATATATATATATATTATATTATATTATATTATATTATATATATATATATATATATATATATATATATATATATATATATATATATCAAGCAGGTTTGGTTAAATAATTTAGACAATACGTCTAAATTATTTAAATATATAAAATTATTAAATATATATACATATTAATTCATGGATGTAAAATAATAAAAACTTAAATAGGCATAATACATGCCTATTTAAGTTTTTATTATTTTACATCCACGAATTAATTTTTTGTTGGCTGATAAAAAAATGCTAATTTTTTTTTTGAAATTATTCCTTAAAATAATTTTTATTTACCCAATAACTTATTACAAATTCAATCTCATCTGAGACCATCTTTAGTGGGGGTGGGTACAATATCTGTGGATGTATATACAGTAGCTCTGTAAATTCAAAATTATTTGTTCGTTGACACTACCGCGTTTCAAGTCAAAAACTTTCAATTATGCTAGGGAGGTAACTTTTGTAATTCTTTAAAAAAAGAAAAAGTTTTTTAATTATATTTTAATTTAGTATTTTATATAAAACATTGCTGCTATAAATATTTACGAACTTTGTTGCTATATTCATAATTGGCTTTGTTTTTGGCTGCAATTCTCTTATATAAATCTTTCAAGAATCTTAATTTTTATTTTAATGGAGTAATAACGTATTTTCGAGTAATCTCTGTCTAAACTGTAAATGTGGGTTTGCTTTTGGTCCTAAAAATTTACTTCTCTGTAGTGTAAACGAACAGTGAAAAAATTATTTTTAACTTACGGGGCTAATGTCTATACATTCACAGTTATTTTGACCACCTGAAAATGGTCTCAAATGAGATTGAAAGTACTTGGGAAAATAAAAATTATATTATAGTGATACAGGGCCTCTTTTATAGAGAAATGTTTCTGGTAATGAGATTTCTATAAAATTTTAGTGTTTTCGACCAGACTTTTTCTTAAGGTTTCTTGTAAATTGTAGATAGATGGTATTTTTTTAATAGCACTTTGATCTGATAATTGACACGTGAGGCGTCTTCCCAAGGCGATAGTAGTATATACGATATAGGTAATTGATTTATGACAATAAACAGTCTTGTACTGGGCAGTGGAATTGATACACTATATTGGTCATCGCTACCTGTCTATATTTCTGAGATTCGCACTATTGTCCTCATCTTTGCCGGCATATTTATTACGTTGTACGATCCGGTCTTCTTCGGGTGGTTGGAATGTCGAACTAAACCCTTTATTTCGCTCACTTGGATGGACGTGTCATGTTTAATGGATGTCAGTTATCAGTTATCTCCTGTTAATTCCCCTCTCCAAGTTCTCCACTGGCTTAACCGAGTATTGCAATTCTATTGTTATTATCGCTTTTCTCTGGCATTCCTTATTACTGGTTACCATATTGTATTCTTTTCTATGCTTGGTCGACCCAGGAGATTATTTTGGCCTAGCATATGTGCTGATTCCTTAAGTTTACCAATTTTCCAATGGTATTCTTTGTCTATGCAATATGAGCACTGGTAAGAAATGGTTTCTGAAAGTATGATAAACATATCATACACAGAAATTCATACCCAGATGTCCTCAAGGACACATGGCACAGTGGATAAAGGCGTTGGTTATATCCAGTGACAGGACCAAACAGTGTGAGTTCAATATCCGTTTAAGGCAGTGGAGAACTTGCAGGAGGGAATTAACAGGATATAAGTCAATTATACATGGCACGTGGAACTAGAACAGTCTACTCCAGTCTAATCCAGTCTACTCCAGTGAGCGAAATAAAGGGTTCAGTTCGACATTCGAACTACCTGAAGAAGGAGCGTACAATGGCCGAAACGTTGTAATTAATATGGCGACAAAGATCACAATATATAGATATGGAGTGTGATGTATGTGTGAGTAATGAGTACTATCAAGGTTAACAGATTTTTAAACATGTCGCTCTAAGTAAGGCAAGAGTGCTACTACCACGCAATGAGTTACTGTGAATAAGAGCAAGAGTAAAGAGGGTTGTTTTTGAAAAGGATATAGAGAAGGACGGGGATTGGGATCAAGGCATCCGAACATGTCGATTGTCATTTTAATATTTGAAAATTATAAATAATATAATTAGAAGCAGGTAGGAGGAAGGGAGTTCCACTGTCGGGAAGTGCGAGAGAAGAAGATGCTGAAGTAGAAGAGGTGGTTACATTTAACAGTTTCGATAGTAAAAAGGGTGAGACCGAGATGCCAACCTGGTGGTACGCTTAAATTCATGCAATTGGGGTATCATTGAAAGTAGCTCCTCAGAGTAGTTACGATGAAAATATTTGTAGAAAAGACAGAGGGAAGCCACAGCACACCTGTGAGAAAGTGATTGTAGACGAGATGCCAGATCAGGATCTCTCACATTGCATATCTGTCTGTTGATTCTGTCGGATCTCGAGATGAACAGCGGGGGGGGGCACCAGACCCTATATGGCAATAGTATTCAATACATGGACGAACGGTAGATTTGTATATTTGAACGATGGACTCAGCCGAGTGTGTGTAAAACCTTACCCACATGGCTTTCAGATAAGCTAGATGTAAAAGAGTGTGAGTGACTAGATTTTCCACAAATAGACATTGCTTTTAAGTTTTAATTAATTCTTAATAGTTTCATATGTAGCTATCAAATAGAGCGTAGAATTATCCATCGTTTCAATCACTGGGGAGAAATTCAGCTAAAAATAAGACAAAAAAGTTACCTTTAGGAATTAGATGAGAAACTTCCGGTCGTCGTCAATCAGCAATCTGACATTCTCTTTCATGATAATGTGCGTTAACACGCGACAATGATGACACAACGGATATTGAATGAATTAGACATCCAGATGTAGTTTTATAAACCGTATTGATTTACATGTCGCTAAGCACGTCAACAGTATTTTGAAAGATACCCGCTTTTTATTACAAGGAAGTATGTGCAAAAGCTTTTAGAAAGTGCAGGGAATTCGGATGAAATATCATTGTTAATCGTTGACAGAAATGTGTTTCAGGACAGGACTTGCATTCACTTCTACGTGACTCGCAATTCCCAAAATGGTCTTAATTTGTGCCGAACTAAATGATTTTTCTGCCATCAATCTTATTTGGGCCAAGACACTGAAAACACTATTAATTTGCTATGGTGGCATTCAGAGCGCAAACATTCATTCAATGTCTATTTATTTAGTTTTATCCAAATGTTTTTAACTGAATTTTCCTTGAGTTTCTTTTCTACGTGACGTGTCCATTCAGATCATGGTGGTCACGGTCCTTCACGACTTCTCTGCTTTTTTAAGCTGTAACGTTTGACGCTTTGTCCATGCTGTATTATACTTGTACAAATAAATAACTAACACCCTGTTCTTACCTTTTGCTTTTCTTGCCGTCTTTTGGTTTTATGAACATTATATTCTCTACGCCTTTTTTCCTCTTTACGTACCCCCCCACAAAAAAAAAAAAACAAATGAAAAAATATGAAGAATATTTCGCATTTGACAATAAAATGACGTGACACACCAAAGTTATGCACAAAAATACATTATCTGAAAAAGAAATCAGTATAAACAAAACAATATGAAGCAGCCATTGACGCCTGGAGATGTGAACCTTGGCAACCATCCAAGAATCAATGTACATAAACATAGACACGACTCTATAAAAAAGCACAAACAAATAGACACGGGCGCTCATACTGTCTAATAGACGACTAAAAAGAAATATAAACAGATACTACAGCATGATCAGAATTACCAAGAGGGCAGAATTACGATGCCCGACAAGAGTCAGGAGAGAAGCTAAAAAATAAAGTATAGAAGCATGTTAATCAGAATTATTAGGCTAATGAGCAGGAAAATTTGACAAGAAAAAAAATGGAAGTTTGAATCTCAGCAGCATCGGTAAAGTTAGAATGCTTATGTCAGTTGAAATGATGAGCAGTAAAATCACCAGATAAAAAAATGTTCACATATTAATCAGGGGAGAGAAGCATTTTCATATTGTCAAGTATTTTGTCTAATATTATGCAACTTTGAGAGAAAGGAGAGCGATAAAGAAAAAAAAATAGTAGCTAACAAATTGAAATAAAAAGTGTCGAAAACCCATGAATGAAATATCCAGTGACTCAAAGGATAATTATGTTGCCATTGGAAGATATTCCAGATGTAAACATGTAAGTCCATGCATATGAATCGTAGAATCCTTTCGATAAAGGAGATAGCCTGGAACAATGATTTCATTTGTAGCAACAAAAGAATTTAAATTAGTTTCACAAAGCGCTAAGATATTTATAGAGTTTATACGAAGAGAACGAATATTAGAGATAGAATGGTAGGTGATTTGCATATCTGTCTATATTTCTGAGATGATGTATTATGTACACTATTTACATTATTCGGGCTATTGTCCTCATCTTTGTCGCCATATTTATTACAACGTTTCGGCCTTTTAGTATCTGTCTATATTTCTGAGATGAGGTATTATGTACAGTATTCACATTATTCGACTATTGTCCTTATCTTTTTGTCGCCATATTTATTACAATGTTTCAACGTTTCGGTCTATTTTCAGTATCTGTCTATTCATTTTCTGAGATGACGTATTATGTACACTATTTACATTATTCGGACTATTGTCCTCATCTTTGTCGCCATATTTATTACAAAGACACATGGCACAGTGGATAAAGACGTTGGTTAAGATCCAGTGACAGGGCCCAAAGAGTGTGAGTTCAATACCTGGACAAATTGGAAAATACGTTTTCTTGAATGAAAATGTTACATTAAAATATAAATAAATACAATTATTTATTCCAATGTATAAATAATTGCGTAAAAACAACGTATTAATTGTGCTTATATGGGTGTATTGTCAGTAGTAGTACCTTTGAAGAGAAGCAGTCGACACTGCTTTACTCAGGTGAATTGAGATATGGAACTCTACTGACTCAAGGCCTACACCCAATTCTCGTACATGTCTCGAAGAAGTCGGATGGTCACAACCCGGATAACGGCGTCGACTTGCCGCCTAAATTATGTGAGAGTATTCGGAATGGTTTTCTCCACCAGACCGGTGAAAAAGAACGCCTCTCCTCAACCCACCTTGTGTCAAGCAAACATCAGCCATTCGCCAGCTTCGGCATAGGAGCTACGCCAAAGATGTTAACGGTTTTAGCAATGGGTGGAGGATCTTCTGAAAGGAAGGACTGGGTAACCACAACATCCCTGCGCAAAATGAACCCGCAAGCCATTGCACTATTCTGCCTTGAATGTCAACATGAACCACAATTGTGAAATAGATGGGAGTGGTGACCACAGCAGCAGCGCTAATTGCGCTAACTGAACAAAAGAATTGCTAATAAAAATATAATAATTGTTAGTGATAATGAATGAAATAATCATAATAATGTGAACTCGAGGTTGGCAGAATAAGCTTAGCTTTGCTCTGAGTATTTAAAGGGAAGATAATATCATTAGAACTTTCCTTCCATTGATGCTCTCCTTCTGTGAGATTCTCTTTTCGTGAAGCTCTCCTTCTGGTAAGGCTCTCCTTTTGTGAGGTTCTCCTTTAGTCAGGCTCTTCTTCCAGTGATACTCTCCTTTTGTGAGGTTCTCCTTTCCTGAGGCTCTACTTCCGGTGAGACTCTCCTTCTGTGAGGTTCTCCTTTCGTGATGCTCTCCTTCTGTGAGGTTTTCCTTTCGTGAGGCTCTCCTACTGGTGAGGCTCTCCTTCTGTGAGGTTCTCCTTTCGTGAGGCTCTCCTTCCGGTGAGGCTCTCCTTCTGTGAGGTTCTCCTTTCGTGAGGCTCTCCTTCCAGTGATACTCTCCTTTTGCGAGGTTCTCCTTTCGGGAGGCTCTCCTTCCAGTGATGCTCTCCTTCTGTGAGGTTCTCTTTTAGTGAGGCTCTCCTTTCGGTGAGGCTCTCCTTCTGTGAGGTTCTCCTTTTGTGAGGCTCTCCTTCCAGTGATACTCTCCTTTTGTGAGGTTCTCCTTTCGGGAGGCTCTCCTTCCAGTGATGCTCTCCTTCTGTGAGGTTCTCTTTCCTGAGGCTCTACTTCCGGTGTGGCTCTTCTTCTGTGAGGTTGTCCTTTCGTGAGGCGCTCCTTCAAGTGATGCTCTCCTTCTGTGAGGTTCTCCTTTCAGTGATGCTCTCCTTCTGCGAGTTTCTCCTTTCGTGAGGCTCTTCTTCCGGTGATGCTCTCCTTTTGTGAGGTTCTCCTTTCCTGAGGCTCTACTTCCGGTGAGACTCTCCTTCTGTGAGTTTCTCCTTTAGTGAGGCTCTCCTTCCAGTGATGCTCTCCTTTTGTGAGTTTCTCCTTTCGTGAGGCTCTCCTTCCGGTGAGGCTCTCCTTCTGTGAGGTTCTCCTTTCCTGAGGCTCTCCTTTCAGTGATGCTCCCTCTGTGAGGTTCTCCTTTCGTGAAGCTCTCCTTCCGGTGAGGCTCTCCTTCTGTGAGGTTCTCCTTTCGTGAGGCTCTCCTTCCCGTGATACTCTCCTTCTGTGAGGTTCTCCTTTCGTGAGGCTCTCCTTCCGGTGAGGCTCTCCTTTTGTGAGGTTCTCCTTTCGTGAAGCTCTCCTTCCGCTGATGCTCTCCTTCTGTGAGTTTCTCCTTTCGTGAGGCTCTCCTTCCAGTGATGCTCTCCTTCTGTGAGGTTCTCCTTTCGTGAGGCTCTCCTTCCGGGGAGGCTCTGCTTCCAGATTCTTCTGTGGGATGGCTATGGAGGAAGGATTTTTTCCCTGTCAGAGTAGATGCGGCAGTTATAGTACCTGTCGCGTGCCAAAGACACTCTCTCCTCTATTCCGTTTCTCCCAATATCGCGTAAAATCTGTTCCAGTACGGTTGTACCACCGGTTATGACTCTCTTAGACAAGCTAAGACCATCGGCCCGAGTGGAAACACTCATGTCACCACATTGAAAACTGACCTTGTGTCACAAGCTGATTCTGGGGGGGGGCGTCAATGTCTATTTCTGAAAGATAATTTTGAATCAGTTTCTAGGTCTGCAGCTAGGAAAGTTGATTCCCTCTGTCGATCTAGACAATTTTTCTAGCCCAAATGTATCTTACATATTTATAAGTCTCCCATTCTTTCTTGTTTTGAATATTGATGCCACATATAGTCAGGTACCCTTGCTTTTTATTTAGTGATACTTGATAAAATCCGAAGAAGAATATGCCAAGTTATTGGTCCTGACCTGGCATCTCGGCTTCAATCCTTTTCCCACCACCTGTGGAACTTTTTTCTGTGGTAGCAAGATTTTATAAAGCACAATACTAAATTGGTGGAAACATTTTCTTCTCTCGCACTTCTCGCTTGTGGAAATCTATTCCGGCTTTTTGCTTCCCTCTCAGCTTCGATCTTCAAAAATGTAAATGTAGTTTCAACCGTTATCTTCGATCTACTTAATTTTTCTTCTTTCTTCTTTCCTTAATTGTATATTTTTCTCATATTCTATAATTTAAAAAAAAAACTGTTTCATATCTGATGAGTGAGATTAACTAATTTAATACCAGAATTAAATGCATAGAAAAGCAAATAAACCTTTCATCTTTAGGGTCCAGATATAATATTGTCATGCTTTCGGAAATAATCAGCATTCAATTTTCTTTTTCGGTAATCTATTTTCATTTGAGATTAAACTGCGTTATTCAAACCGATTTAATCACTACCAAAAATCTTTCATTTTCCGTGCTTCTTTTTTGCAAGAAAATGAATATTCCACACCAAGCCATTTCAGACATTTTACCGTCTGTTGTTTATCACGTGATCAGATTTGAAATGTGTCAAGATTGCTAAGATTTTCTTTTTTATCAGCTGCAGTAATCACATATATTTTTTCTTTTTTTTAAATACGGTCATTTGATTTACTGCTGGTATCATTTACAAATACAAGTATGAAATAAGAGTAAGAGTTTGGGCCGTGCAATAACATAAGTTACTCTGTAAAATTTACGGTGAATTAATGGTTAGCGGCACGGACTGAGGAATCGTGAAGCGAGTTCGAATTCCAGTCAAATCCATTACATTCACTTTTGTGATAATACCTTTGAGAAAGGTTTGAATCCTGTTCTTCTCCCCCTAGCTATGGGTAAATAACAGGACAGGCCAGGTTCTATAGACTTGGATGGCAACCGGTTCTACCGCAAAAAGACATGTCAACCTACATTAGGAAAATATCTTTCCTCGTCAGTCATGTATCGAAAGATACAAGATCGTCTAAGCGTGTATCGCGCATGGCACAAAACAGACTGACTTTAAAATGTACCTCTTTGGTTTGTTTTGTTTTGTTATACGGCATATCTTCAATGCGTTATTTAATGCCGATAAGATTTTTACTGCTGGCAATTTTTTTCAAAAATGTATTGCTGATAGTATTTTTTCCAAAAATGTATTGCTGGTAATATTTTTTTCCAAAAAATTATTGCTAGTATTAATACCTATTTTTATGCTTTCATAGTGTTTTGACCCCTCTTGGGGGTTAACTATTTGCCCATAGCTGGGACCCTGATAGGTGCTAGCAACCCGGGTCAGTGGTAGACCTGGGAATATTAGCAATTAAGAAGTGGTTCCTTCTGATCAAAGGTCTTGCTGCCGGATGTAGTTTATCGTCATACCCAGGTCGTTTTACTTCTTTGTGAATAGATCATTTGTAACTTTCATAATTACTTGTAGAATACAGCAAGGGGTTTTAAGCTTTGATTAATGGATAAAGTTACGCTTATAATACAAAAAAATAATTGTTTTATGTGGATTCTTGCATTTGCATGTGTATGTAGTGCATGGTTAGCTGCTGGACCGAGAAATCGATGAGATGAGTTCGAATTTCAATTTTGTTTATTACACACATTCTGGGAAATGGATAAAGAAAGAAGTAACGGGTTCATGCCTTTCCGGCAATGAGTCGACGAAAAGTAGAATTCTTAAATCAAAACTTGAAGCTGAACAAAGATAGTTAATCATGGGGTACAAATACACAATTTGTAAAATAAAAAAAATTGAGTAGAAGGAAGAATGGATGGAGAGAGAGACTTCGGTTTTTTCACTTCAGTTACATCATGAATTTTTGTACCTAGAATTATTTCTATTCAGTATCCTCTTTTCACAGTCCCACGCTAGTACTCACCATTCCACATTGATGGCATCAGTTTTCTTTTCTTAATATTTCCACTTCGTTGTCCGTTATTGAGGAGGTGACATCTAATCTTTTCACAAATTTGTCTGACATTGTCCAATGTTCCGAAGTCATACCTAAGGATTGACTCATCTGTACCATAAAATCAAAACTTATGTCAGACACTCAGACCTTATGCTTTTCATTGACATTCAAATCTTTTTCAGAAAATGATATTTTAAAAATCATTTTATCCCAAAGAAAGGGAATAAAGCCACTAAGACACAAGAGGGTCACTGAGCGTGAAATAATCCGAAGAAGAAAAAAACAGTATTAAGGAGAGAGAACAGTAAAAGAATAAGAATTAAGAAGACAGAAGATAATTTACATTACATTTAAATTTTAATCGTTTCTCTCTAAGCAAGGTAATAAAGCCACTAAGGTGCAAGGGGTTACTGTATGTTAGAGAATATGAAAAAGGAAAAAGAAAAAAACATTATTAACGAGAGAGAACAGTAAAAGAATAAGAATTAAGAAGATACGATAATAACATTACATTTGAATTTTAATCGTTTCTCTCTAAGCAAGGCAATAAAGCCACTAAGATGCAAGGGGTTACTGTATATTAGAGAATATGAAAAAGATAAAAGAAAAACATTATTAAGGAGAGATAAAAGTAAAAGAACAGGAATTGAGAAGACAAAAGATAACGATGGAGACAACATTTGAAGATCGAAGTTGACAGGAAAGCAAGAAACTGAAAGAGGATGCAACAAGCGAGAAGTGCGAGAAACGAAATCGTTAACATAGAACTTATCCAGCCACTTCTACTGTAAAATGAGGGGACCTAGTCGCCAATCTAGTACTGCGCTTAAATGCAGAAAGTCTAGCTACAAAACAATTACGACGAAGATATTTGTAGGGAATACCCAAGGACGTTACATTTTGGAAGTAGGAAAGTGACTGTGGCGGAGATACCAGCTCATGACCAGTAACATTACAGGTTCTTATTTAGATTTTATCAAAACTCTTGAAATATATAGCAGGAGCACCGGACCATATGTAGCAATAATATTCAATGTATTGAAAAATGTTAATCTTATAAATGTATATGGTAGATTCTGGCGAGATAAAAGTCTTTAAAAATAATTTTTCTAGCAGCAGACCTTCAATTATTTCAATATGAAATTTCCACTTCATATCAGTGGAAAATAGAATGATATAATATAATATGATATAATACAAGAGCATTGGTAATTGTAGTCATAAAAGTAATTAAAACGGTTTTATTTAATGTTTTAATTTCAGTATTTGTCTTGTTATTTTGGCAAGGGTTCATGCATTCAGACTTTGATTCGGTTAAGCAAATACCAACGTAGCAGCAGATGCTAGTGATTATTATAATGATCTTTGCATATTCAAAACTGTTAGTGATTAGAGTTGCATCATCTGAAAAGCTAATGTTTGTGAGATGAACAGCAGAGAAGCTTTTTTCATTGATTTGGTCAAACGACATGCGAAGAAGATAGCCAACAACGACAATAAACAGATAATACTGTAAGTGGGCCGCCTGATATCCATAGTGAACGAAAGTGTTTATCCATTAGTAGTAAAAAGCATAACTTTACCATCTTTCCTCTATTATTAAAAAAGTCTATAACCACTTAAGTAAGCTACTCAACAAACCAATATCAGTTAGTATTACTAATAAATAATAAACCATGCGTTAGTCACCTCGGATTTCCGAAAATGCATAGTCTATTAGGTTGTTTACACTGCCCAATACAAAAATAATTATAGTGTTAGAATTCTGTAAAATATTGTGGTACTGCTGAAAAAATGACGTAACAAGCAATCTCCATTACCATATACAGGGGGATTGAAAAGTAACTCCCTATTTTATGTATAAGTTACCTGACAGGCGATCAGACTTAACACTCCGTGAGTTTTCTTTCGGGTTCGTTAAAGGAGGCAATACAATACGAAACCAAGACTTTGTAAGACATTCTAAATCGGTCCATATTTCGTAAGCTCGTTTTGCGGAGGAGAATGTCCGGTGTCCTTGATGTCGAAAATAAATCAAAGTCACCACAATAATAGAATTCCAACATGCCTCCGCTGAATCATACACACCTATAGCTATACCAAATTCTGGGTTACTTCCTTTGGTCCATAAATAACTATTGTGGAATAATATAGGTCTTAGTGCTTGCTTTATGATATTTATTTCGCGATCGCTATGAGAACAGTAATTCTTTGCTAAATTTATAACCGACATTAACAGATTCTTGCTGATGGACGGGTAAATGTCACAGATATCGAATTGGATGAATGTACATTCGTTTTTCCTTTTTATGTTCGAAAACCTATTCTCTGGCTTCAGCTGTTTTGGGCCACTAGTTAATTCCTACAGCATATTTCGTATATCTGCAGGTTTTTTCAAGTTTTTTTTTTAATGATTTTATCGATATTATTTTTCGTTGGATTGAGTAATCGATATTGAGGCTGGTTTAGAAAATTATTCGTATGGTCTTTAACTGTGATGAATGCTTGTTATTTGGGGAGTTTGTAGATTCTATCATCGATTTTTAGTTCAGTGGCTTTTTTTTAACATCACTATTGATATTATTTTCTGAGTTGTTGGGTGCCATTTTATAAACCATATTATCTTCCTTGTTAATAGCTTTATGGTACATATCCGCATCAATTTTGTAATGGTTATCCGTTTTAGCTGACTTGCTGATTATTTTGACGGATTTTTGATCACAGAAACGTCCTTTTGAATTTTTTTTTTCTGTAGATCGCTGGCAATATTAAAAAAATTAATTTTGTCTATTACAGAGAATAGATCTTTTCGAAGTCCAATAATAGATTGTCACATGGAGGCATTTTGGGGGTTTTAAATCCATAATCGTTCTTGTGTTTAATGAAGAGTTTACACCTCATTCTTTTTATGGCGTTCTAGATCTTGTGTAAAAAGGGTCAGGTTATAAGATCTTTTATGACGAACCATGATGTTTCTTTGTTGAGTAGTCCAAGTTAATAACTTCTATATTTCGATAATGGTTAGAATACAAAGTATAAATAGTTTCGATTGTTTTGTTTTACGGCATATCAACCAAAATGGGTTATTCAATGCCGATAAGATTTATATGGCTGCTAATATTTTTTCAAAAATGTATTACTGGTATTCATATCTATTTTTATATTTTCATAGTATTTTCACCCCCTTTTTCTATGATGGGGGTAACTACTTATCCTTAGCTGGACCTCTGACAGGTGGTACTACCCCGGGTCAGGGCGGACCTGGGAACACTAGCAATTAAGAGGTACCCCAAACCTTCTGATCAAAGGCCTTGCTGCTGAATGTAGTTTATCGCCTTACGCGTATGTAGTTTATCGTCTTACTCAGGACGCAAAGTATAAATACTTTAATTTTATCACACCTATAACAGTGTCCCATTAAAAAGAGCAAAATATAATGTCGTGTGGTCATGTGTGACGTCATGAGATGCGGTGCAATTTTCGCTTCTAGCGTCTTATATGCACGTGTTTATCGTTGCTTAGAAATCATTTATGTAAACAATGACAGACTATCATCACTGTCGTGTCCGTATATTGCATAATATGTTGTAATTGACATATTTGATAATGGCTTATGTAAGCAGAAAGCTTAGATTGTATTAAAAAAATATGCATCACTATTGTGAATTTCTTTCTTCGTTCAACGATAATGTTATTAAACTTATCAGACGTTAAGAAAAAAATTTACATAAAATAAATAGACAACAATTGTCTATATTATTTATTGAAACGTGCATATATATATATATATATATATATATATATATATATATATATATATAGTGCTGTGGTTAATAAAACAGTGCTCTATATAATAAAACAAAGCTATTAAGCATATATTGTTAAATATACATATCATCCCTCACCATATATATATATATATATATATATATATATATATATATATATATATATATATATATATATATAGGGAGGAAATTATAGTTGTTCCAACGAGAGAAATGTCTATACATTAAACCGAAGATAAACCGCAAACATTTTTTGTTGAAATGTGTATTTTTTATTTTTATTTTCCATAATTCTGCTACACGGGTTTCTGATTTCGAAACACAGCATACACATAATGACCAAATGATCTAGTCAATTCTGTTATGCTGACATAGAAGATTGATATGCGACGATAAATTCATAATACAGTTGTATGATATCATACCACGCGAAAGAACGAAATATTAACAAGAGATCTATAGGCAATATATATATATATATATATATATATATATATATATATATATATATATATATATATATATATATATAATAACTCGTATCACGAGTCCAAGAAAGATATTTGAATAACTACCACGCAAAAAAAAATTATATGGAAATATGTTCTTTTTGCCTGAAGAAGATCACGAAACCAGAAACGCGTATAACAGAATTATGGAAAATAGAGTATAACATATATGTTTGCGGTTTATTTTCTTCTTAATATATATATATATATGACAGATTTGGTTAAATAATTTTGACATATAACGATTAGTTTTCGTTGTGATCATTTCAACTTCGTGTATTAATTTCTTTGTAGCCTTAGGAACCGGATTAAGAAAAATACCAAAATTTTCTTTCATATAATTTTTATTTTCCCAAGTACTTTCACTCTCATCTGAGAGCATCTTCAGAGGTTTAAGTTGTTCTCTGAGTCCGTATATGTTTCGGAAAATTCAAAACATTTCAACTGTTCCTTTTTACTGCTTATGCAGCGTTCTAGATTTTAAAGTTAAAAGTTCACGTGTTTTTTTTTGTTTTTTTTTTCCATTATAAGGGAAGTAATTTTTACTTTTTGCTCATACATATATAATTTTTTTAGGGGTGGCGGAATGAAAACTATTTGAAAGAAAATTTTTGTAGTTTTCTTCATAAATTTTCTAAGGTTACCAAGAAATTTATCCACAAACTTGAAAGAAAACTAATCGACATATGTCTAAATTATTTAACCAAACGTGTTTCAATAAAATACGCTGCCTAAATATACACAATATATATATATATATATATATATATATATATATATATATATATATATATATATATATATATTTATATATTTAGTTTATGAAAAAATAGGTAATCCGAATAGGTAAACCTAAGGAGGATAAAATCCAGAGAGCTCAATGTAAATCCAGAGCAAATAATTTAAATAAAAACAGACCACTTTTTGGTTCCATGTAATAAATTATTTCAGCACAGCCCTTTTAAAGGACTGCGGATCATCAGACTTTACTCCCAAACAAAAAAATGAAAAGAAAATTTACACATTTTTGACGGGCCGTATTAAACATATGTAAATTAACGAAGTGAGGAAGTGAGGAGAGAAGACATGAGTGAGTTAGCAGATATTGACACATTTAAACGGTTAAGTTAACGGGAGTTATATATTGATATCGAAGGGGTAGAGAAGAAAAAACCCACAGAGAGAAAAAGAGAGAAGGAAGTTATGAGAGAAAGTGTCATTAATTTTCTTTGTAAAACAAAAGGCTAGAAACAGACGCTGTTATTTTGTTTTACTTTGAAAGTGTTATTTTGTGGGTTCATAAAGATTATAATGTTTGATATAAATTTGAATGTCTCTAGACTGTCTAAAGTGGTCTGTTTTTATTTTAATTTATATATATATATATATATATATATATATATATATATATATATATATATATATCAAATGTAAGTCATAAAAATTTACTTTCGTTACTCAGGTAGGGTGATAGGACATCTCGAAGAAGACAATGTGACGGTCTGCCTCTCACATAACCGCGAGCTAAAGACCCTTACCGAATCAGGAGAATTGTGAGAGGAACAAAAGAAACAAGTTCAAAACTAGGAATTACGAATTCTATAAGAATTTTGGGATAGCAAAACACCCCATTTAATTAATGCTGGGTTAAGGAATTTGATCATCCATGACCTATTAAATACGCCTAAATTCGGTATAGTGTCTATATTTCTGAGGTGAGGTATTATGTACCCTATTTACATTATTCGGACTATTTTCCTCATCTTTGGCGCCATATTTATTACAACATTTCGGCCCTTCAATATCTGTCTATGTTCATAAGATGAGGTATTATGTACACTATTTACATTATTCGGATTATTACCCTCATCTTTGTCGCATATTTATTACAACGTTCCGGCCCTTCAGTATCTGTCTATATTTCTGAGATTAGGTATTATGTACACTATTTACATTATTCGGATTATTGATTTTATCCTCTGTTCCATGTGTCCTTGAGGACATGTGTGTATTAATTTCTGGGTATTATAAACCTAATGTCTTCAGCAATATTTTTTTGAAAGGGTATGGAACACTTGGAGAGGTGAATTAACAGGAGATATCTGATAACTGACATCCATTAGACATGGCACATGGAACTAGAACAGTCTACCCCAGTAAGCGAAATAAAGGGTTGTTCGACATTCCAACCATCTGAAGAAGGCCGGAGCGTACAACGGCCAAAACATTGTGATAAACATGGCGCCAATTTTGGGATAGCAAATCGCCCCATGTAATTAGCGTTGATTGAAGACTTTTGATCCTCCCTGACCTATTAAATACGCCTAAATTCCGTATCTGTCAATATTTCTGAGACGAGGTATTATGTACACTATTTACATTATTCGGATACTGAAGAAGGCCTGAGAGTACAAAGGCCGAAACGTTGTGATAAACATGGCGCCAAAGATGAGGACAATAGTCCGAATAATGTAAATAGTGTACATAATACATCCTCTCAGAAATATAGACAGATACTGAAGGGGCGAAACAGCGAGATAAATATGGCGACAAAGATGAGGACAATAGTCCGATTAATGTAAATAGTGTACATAATACCTCATCTCAGAAATACAGACAGATACTGAAGAAGGCTGTAGTGTACAAAGGCCGAAACGATTTGATAAACATGGCGCCAAAGATGAGGACAATAGTCCGAATAATGTAAATAGTGTGCCTAAATTCCGTTACAACTAATTTTTCTAAGTTATCGTACAACAGAAGGATTTCCTAATACTTCTTTCGGCAAACTACATTGTATTTTAAAACCTAACTAGTAGACCTTCAGATGATATTGGATTTTATTCGTCCTGTTTCTTGAACGTGTTCTAGAATTTCAGAGTCCGCTCAATTTCTAGCATCATTACGTCTTGGAGTAGATTTCCTGCTAATGTGTTCCTGTTAACTTCGTAGTCCAATTTTCCCGCCAACCTAGTTATCAATGGCTGACACCTTCCAAATTTCTACATTGCTTATCATTATTTATTACAAGCGAATTGGCACGAGAAATTTATAATGTTCACATTTGCTCTTGTGGAAGACCGATTCAGTTTTACTGATTGGGGCAATCATACTCGTCTGATGGAAAATATCTTGATAAAATGCGATCGATTGCTTAGTAGTAATGCGTACACTGCCGACAAATGCAATTTGTACACTAGCCTGTGATATATATATATATATATATATATATATATATATATATATATATATATATATATATATATATATATATATATGTGTATGTGTGTGTGTGTGTGAATAAAAACAAATGGAAGACTTATCTTACTTGACGCGTTTCGTCTTCTGTGTGACTTTATCAAAGTAAACGTACAAGTATTTTATTTTGTAACAAGCATTTATATACATGGATTTATATATTTTTCCTCTTATATATAAATACTTGTAACAAAATAAATTCTTGCGTTTGCTTTGATAAAGTCGCTCAGGGTACAAAACGCGTCGACTCTGACAGGTTTTCCTTGTCTTTATTCATATTTTCCTTTTTCAGATGAACACTATCTGAAATATTTTACACACACGCACACATACACAAACATACAGACACATACATATACACACACATACACGTACACATACACACACATACACACACACACACACATATATATATATATATATATATATATATATATATATATATATATATATATATATATATATTCAAAAATGTTTGATTGAATAATATAGATAATGTCTGTTTATCCAATATTTCATTAAACGTTTAACATTTCCGAAATAGTTGTTTTATAAATTTACAAAAGTTCATCTTGATTTAATCATTTGTGTGCAGGGAGGGGGTGATAACTTTCTCAAGTTGCTACATTCATTCTCAAGAATTGTGATTTGTTCTTGTTCATGTAACTGTTTTTGTTTACTTCCGACGTTATATATATATATATATATATATATATATATATATATATATATATATATATATATATATATATATATATATATATATAATTTATATAAGGTAAGCATTATTAAACAGAACATACATTTGATTCGATTAATTTGACTATCAACTTTTCCTAATTATGAATTATCCTTCTCAGCAGATAATAAGGAAACTTTCTTTTCGGTAGAAAATTCCAAGTAATGTTGTCCAGGAAATACGCTAAAAATCTACCTCCATTCCTAAGGTAGGCAGACGGCTTAGTTGGTGAGTATCACTGAAAATTTTCAGTCGGTTGTCCAGATTTCAAAACGGGATGTCATCAGCAAGGTAGGCAGATGAGCTGTAAATCATGGAAACAGTAATGTTGTCCAGGATTTATATATATATATATATATATATATATATAGGCAGAGGCAGTTGGTGAGTATCATGGAAAATTTAAGGAATTAATTCCAGGATTTCAACTTTTCCTAATTATGAATTAAGGTTCTCAGAGGATAGTTGGAAAGTTTCTTTTCGGTAAAAATTTCAAGGAATGTTGTCCAGGATTTCGGCTTTCTTATGTCATCATCAAGGTAGGCAGAGGCAGTTGGTGAGTATCATGGAAAATTCCAAGAATGTTGTCCAGGATTTCGGCTTTCTTAAGTCATCATCAAGGTAGGCAGAGGCAGTTGGTGAGTATCATGGAAAATTCCAAGGAATGTTGTCCAGGATTTCGGCTTTCTTAAGTCATCATCAAGGTAGGCAGAGGCAGTTGGTGAGTATCATGGAAAATTCCAAGGAATGTTGTCCAGGATTTCGGCTTTCTTATGTCATCATCAAGGTAGGCAGAGGCAGTTGGTGAGTATCATGGAAAATTCCAAGTAATGTTGTCCAGGATTTCGGCTTTCTTAAGTCATCATCAAGGTAGGCAGAGGCAGTTGGTGAGTATCATGGAAAATTCCAAGGAATGTTGTCCAGGATATCGGTTTTCTTAAGTCATCATCAAGGTAGGCAGAGGCAGTTGGTGAGTATCATGGAAAATTCCAAGTAATGTTGTCCAGGATTTCGGCTTTCTTAAGTCATCATCAAGGGAGGCAGAGGTAGCTTGTGAGTATCATGGAACTCGTGAGTGTTTGTGAGGTAGGCAAAGATTGTTCTGACATAAGAGAGGTGTGACATATTCTTTTTCTTTATTTTCTTCTTCTCTTTCACGTTTTCAGTCTCTTTTTTAGATTACTTTTTAGATTCTTTCTCTTTTTCATTTTCATTCGCCTCTATATTTTCCCCCCTTTCCTTCTCTTTTTCCTTCTTCCTTTTCTTCGCCCTTTTCTTTACTTTCCTCTTCTCTTTCCCTTTTTCATTCTCGTCTTTTTTTAGCTCTCTTCTTTACTTTCCTCTTCTTTTTCTCTTTTACATTCTCGTCTATATTTTTCCTCTTTTATTTCTCTTTTACGTTCCCGTCTTTTTTTAGTCCTCTTTACTTTCTTCTTTTCTTTCTCTTTTTCATTCTTCTATTTTTGTTTTGTCCTCCTCTTTACGTTGCTCTGTTTTTACTCTTTTTTATTCTCGTCTTTTTTTTAGTTCTTCTCTTTATTTTCCTCTTTTCTTTCTCTTTTTCATTCTCGTCTGTTTTTACTTTTTCTCTTTATGTTTCTATTTTTTTCTCTTTTTCATTCACTTTTTTAGTACTCCTCTTTACTTTCATCTTTTCTTTGTCTTTTTCATTCTCGTCATTTTTTAGTTCTCCTCTTTACTTTTCTCTACTCTTTCTCTTTTTCCTTTTCCTTTTTCGTCAACTTTTCTTCCTTTTCATTTTCACTTCCTTTTTATTCTCTTTTAGTGTTCACAATTTTTGCATTTTCTTTCTATCTTTCTTTCTTTCTTTCTTTCTTTCTTTCATTCTTTCTTTTCTCCTTCCTTCCTTCCTTCCTTCCTTCCTTCCTTCGTTCTTTCTCTGTTTCTTTCTTTCTCATCTCAATTTTGCAAGCTGTCTTTGAACTCTTCCAAGCTCTCCAACAATCATGGTTCTAATTGTCACTTTACAGTGGTACGATGTTTTTACTTTTTTATTATTTTATTTCTTCAGGTGCTAATTATTTGTTATCCTACATCTACATTTTCTTTCAAGACATGGATAATCATGGTCCTCCACAATTTTCTATCATATTCCCATTAAAAAAAAAAGCGCACAAATTTCCTTCTAGTTCCTTTGAAACGTTTATATTGGCTGACAAATTCTTTTGCTTGTTTCCTGTGACGATATCCACATTTCTCGGCTTGTATTGTCTGTTCGTTTGCATTTCAAAATCCCAAAGGCTTTCTCCAAATCAACTACTGGTTTATAATTCCTTTACAAGTCAAATCATTTGCAACTGTCATAGTTAATTACACATGACAAACAGAAATTGGAACCGATGAATACTGTTAACAATCTGTGTTGTTTATTGAATCACTTTCATTGGTTATTATTATTTCCTAGTAGAATTCCTAGTGGATATTTATTTCTGTACAATTGGTTTTTCATCCGTCTTCTGATTAATTTGCGAGATCTACAAATATCAACTTCATCTTTGTCTTCGTAATCGATTGCTTCTCTTTGATCTTTATATAATCGATTGTTTACATGGGTAACGGAGAATTTGCATCGTAGATAGCTGTGACTTATGGGCTTCCTTGAATATTTGAGTCACGATTTTGTATAAGCAATTGTTGTAAGAAAATATTGAAACTTTCTCACATATTTGACATTCTTCTACTTTCATACGCCATTAGCGATCATGGCTCTCCACAATTTCCTCTCCTTTGTAGCTCTTAGTAAATTTTGTCTTTTCTCTATCCCTCCTAATCCCTGTTCTGCCAACCATTTACACAAGCTCCTTCTTCTTCTATGTCTCATGACCATTCAGGGCATGGAAGGTCATGGCTCTCCACAATTTCCTCTCCTTTGTAGCTCTTATTAAAATTTGTCCTTTTGCTATCTCTCCTAATCCCTGTTCACCCGACCATTAACACCTTTTCCTCTGTCACTTGCCTTGAGAATTTTTTGTGAGTATCAAATTTTCCAAGCCCACTGCCGACGTGATGTGGCTTCCCTCTGTCTTTTCCACAAATATTTTCATGGCTACTGCTCTGAGGAGCATTTTACTCTAGTGCCTAGAATACATGAATTTAAGTCTGCTACTAGATTGGCATCTCGGGCCCACCCTTTTACTGTTGAAATGGTTAAATGTTTCCGACAGTTCTAATCCAGAAGTTTCTTTTCTCGCACTTCCCGCCTGTGGAACTCCTTTCGTTTACTTGCTTCCCTGATAACTGCAGTCTTCAAAAATGTAAATGTAACATCAATCGCCATCTTATATCTTCTTGAATCAAGTTCATCTTTCATTCTTTCCTCCATCCTCGCTATGCTCAGTCTTTTCTCGCCACTTGTAACCCCCCCACACACACGTATAAGCGGCATTCCCGCTCAGTTTGGGGGAAAATGATGAAAAAAATGTGGTAAAAATTTCAATTGCCTTTGCTCGCATGTTCATTTCGGCATTATTCGACATTCATTGGTATATATGCAAAGCAATATTACGTCGCATTTTCGTACTCTTTTTCAATTAAGAACTCTTCAGTTCAGTACTCTTTTCAGTTCAGTACTCTTTTAATTTCAGTACTCTTTTCAGTTCAGTTCATTTTTCAGTTCATGACTCTTTTCAGTTCAGTACTCTTTTCAGTTCAGTACACTTTTCAGTTCAGTTCATTTTTCAGTTCATGACTCTTTTCAGTTCAGTACTCTTTTCAGTTCAGAACTCTTTTCAATTCAGTACTCTTTTCATTTCAGAATACTTTTCAATTCAGTACTCTTTTCAGTTTATGACTCTTTTCAGTTCAGTACTCTTTTCAGTTCAGTTCATTTTTCAGTTCATGACTCTTTTCAGTTCAGTACTCTTTTCAGTTCAGTACTCTTTTCAGTTCATGATTCTTTTCAGTTCAGTACTATTTTCAGTTCAGTACTCTTTTCAGTTCAGAACTCTTTTCAATTTAGAACTCTTTTCAGTTCAGTACTCTTTTCAGTTCAGTTCATTTTTCAGTTCATGACTCTTTTCAGTTCAGTACTCTTTTCAGTTCCGTTCATTTTTCAGTTCATGACTCTTTTCAGTTCAAGACTCTTTTCAGTTCAGTTCATTTTTCAGTTCATGACTCTTTTCAGTTCAGTACTCTTTTCAGTTCATGACTCTTTTCAGTTTAGTACTATTTTCAGTTCATGACTCTTTTCAGTTTAGTACTCTTTTCAGTTCATGACTCTTTTCAGTTTAGTACTCTTTTCAGTTCAGTTCATTTTTCAGTTCATGACTCTTTTCAGTTCATGACTCTTTTCAGTTCAGTACTCTTTTCAGTTCAGAACTCTTTTCAGTTTAGAACTCTTTTCAATTCAGTACTCTTTTCAGTTCAGTTCACTTTTCAGTTCAGTTCACTTTTCAGTTCAATACTCTTTTCTCCGTTTCTAACGAAATTTCTGTTTCTTTGTATCAGTCGTTTCCTTATGTAGAAACATTAGACACTCATCGACCGAGACGTTGGTGCTACCCTTGATCGAAATTTATAAAAACTTTTTTTTTAAATTTGGGAAAATACGTTGCTCTAGTCCACTAACGTTTATCAGTACTTCCAGTAGTAACAGGAGAATCCGTCTTTGCCTTTTGGTTGGGACAGAGTGTGGAACGTCGGCGTCATCACATTGTCATTATTTTCTCACCGACTCACATGTGTTATCGATTTTAGTTCCCGCCGTTCTGAAAAATCCTCAATTGATGTGGTTTCTGTTATTTGGTACAGTACTTTGTTTGGGATTATGTTGCGCCAGTGTGCGAGGTTCGAAGAAATATGGTACTGCTTAAGATCTACAGGGTTTATTTTTTGAAAATTATTTTAGTCTTTAATATAGAAGGCGGATGTATACAGCTAAAGAGTTTAATTATCGCATTGCAGACGATGACGGTATGACAAAACTTATTTACATTATTCGGACTATTGTCCTCATCCTTGTCGCTATATTTATTACAACGTTCGGCCGTTGTACGCTCCGGCCTTCTTCAGGTGGTTGGAATGTCGAACTGAAACCTTTATTTTCGCTTACTGGAGTAGATTATCTACATTATTCTAGTTTCACGTGCCATGTTTAATGGATGTCAGTTATCACTTATCTCCTGTTAATTCCCCTCTCTAAGTTCTCCATTGTTTAATTAGGTGAACTCTCACACTCTTTGGGTCCTGGAACTGGATCTAACTAACGCCTTTATCCACTGTGGCATGTGTCTACGTAGATCCAGTGACAGGACCCAAAGAGTGTGAGTTCAATACCTGGTTAAGGTATTGGCCTTTCTTGTGCTCTGTGGTGAGTATGTGAGTGTTGCCGGGAATCCACTATCTTTTAGTGCGGTTTCGTAGTCTTTCTTAGCTTCGTTAAATATGGTTTTATTGCAAGGATTGTTGGAGAGACGGCGTTTAATCGATTTTTGTATATGTTTGATTATCGATTGG
Organism: Acanthosepion pharaonis; assembly: GCA_903632075.3. NCBI lineage: Eukaryota > Metazoa > Mollusca > Cephalopoda > Sepiida > Sepiidae > Acanthosepion > Acanthosepion pharaonis. The sequence continues at coordinate 248,053 of CAHIKZ030005446.1, read as the reverse complement.
TGATTGGAGGATGTGTGTTTGTACAGTGCTTTATCTTTGGGTTTTTTGTATGGTTTATATGTACCTTTTCTTAGATTAAATGTAACATCGAGAAAATTCGTTTAGGCTGGTTTTTATATCTATGTGAAATCCGTTATTTTTAAAAATCCTTATTATTGCTTTTCTAGTTTTGTCTGTGTTTTGTTTCTTAAGGTTATGAGGCCGTCGTCCCTTTAGATTCCTGTATCATTTTATCTATTATTTCGCTTCCTTCATGTAGTAAATTTCGCACCCGAACAAATTAAACCCACGTGTAACTGTAGAATAAAGAATGAATGTCCCTTAAACGGTAATTACTTACAAAACAACGTAATATACCAAGCTACGCTAAAATCACCATATAACGAAGAAAAAGTATACATAGGAGTAACTGAAGGACACTGGAAACAAAGAAACTATGCACACAAAACATCTTTCACAAGTAGTAAATACGCGAACAGTACGATGCTTTCCAAGTACATCTGGGAAATTAAAACAAAACACAAATCACGCCAAAAATATCATGGGATATAAGGAAACGATCATCAGTTTACAATAATCACTCGAAAGGAGGAAAAATAGCTATTATTACCTTCCCAGGCCAAAATAAATTATTAAATAAACGATCTGAGCTCATCTCAAGATGCAGACAGGAAAACGAATTTTTACTCCGTTACTTAAAAATCGAAAATGAATAAATACAAATAAACAAAATAATTTAAAAAAACTAGTGAAATAAATTAACTCAAACAAATAATAAAAAAATTAACAAACCACTTCCGTTAGAATAGACGAAATAGAATAAATAGAAATAAAAATAAAATACATAACTAACAATAAAAACAATCAACACAAATAAGTAAATAAAATAAATAATAATAAACAAATTAACAAACCAATCCCATCAAAATAACTGCCAGAATAGACTCCAACACCCAATCCTAAAACTTGGACGAAAAAATAACTATAACTGCTATATATCGATAAAAAAATCGCTACGTCACTCAAAGATCGAAAACCAAATAGAATAAATAAAAATATACAAAATAAAAATAAATAAAAAAAAAGCTAATAAAAATTAATCTAAATAAATAAATAAAAGAACAGATTGACAAATCTCCCCCGCTAAAATAACCGTTAGAACTAATAAAAATAAGCATAAATAATCAATCCAAATAAATAAATTAATAACTGTCCACCCACCAAACTAACAAAATAGACTACGGCAAGCAATCAAAATATTGGACGAATAAATAGCTTTAAGTATCTTCCCAGACCAAAAGAAAAAACCTATTAGATAAACAAATCTAAGCAAATCCCCATACAGCCCCCCAATTTTTTTACTACATCAAAATCCTCAAAAAAACGAAAAAAATAAAAAATACAAAATGAAAATGAAAAACAAGTTAAATAAATTAACCCCAACAAATAAATTAATAAATAAATAAACAATCCACTCCCGCAAAACAACCGCCAAAATAGATTACCCACAATGCACCACTGACCCATATATATAAATAGCCGAGGAAATATCCAGCATTCGCGGCCTGACGATTGCATTCAGCATGAAACAGCCTGTCGCCTCTGAATGTTGACTTCACTGTCCACTTTTATATTTATATTTACATACGCTCTGTCTCTGCTATTGAGCACTTTATCCCATAAATATAGCACACCTTCAATCTATATGTCTGTATATTTCTTTTATATATATATATATATATATATATATATATATATATATATATATATGAGATAAAATGTGACAACACGTGTACGCATGAAAAAGTTTTATTAAATTCAACAAATATGGTTTGGTTGTTTAAATTGTTCAGATGTTCGAATAAGATGATGTACATCAGGATCGAAATTAGGAACAACCTGTCCGAAGTTAATGTTTGCTTTCTTGCTTTTGTTCAAGTAGGTTCGAGTGTTTCAATTACTAACGACTTTCTCAACGCGACACACTCCCAAATATCTAATAACAACAACTTAGACTCGTTAGGCGTTGAACGTCTCTTTACAAATGCCCTAGACAAAGAAACCATAGGAATAATAATACAGAACGAATACCATTACTCCTCAGTCTTACCTTCTAAAATTAGATCAGCGATTCTGCGTCAACCTTTATTCCTCACGATACATGGTCATTATGGCAAAATCTACACATAGACTAACGGCATAGCGATGGGTTCGCCACTCTTACCTATCTCATCTAATTTCTACATACATGGTATATGTGCAAAGCAAAGTCTGTAATAATTTTGTCAAGCCATCCATATATATTCCTTATATTGATGACATTTATATTAGCAACAAAAAACAAGATGAAATAAAAAAACAAACTTAATGACGTTTTTTAAGAATTATTTCATCCTTGAATTTACTTATAAACTCAAAATTAATACATTTCCGACATTTTAGCCGACGATAACATTCACCGTACTCTCATCCATACTTGACCAACTATAAAATATGTTTACGATACAATCAATGTGGCTCTAAATGACCCACAAGAGTTTGAAGTGCCGTTAAGCATAATCAATCAATGAATGGATTATTTTGAAAAAATCCACGAGCTAAAAGTTGTGTCTTCTCAACTACAAAAGTGAATGTTCACACTGATATAAAATAGATATTATAAAACTTTATTTAGCATATCAAAATAAGCCTTTCTTCGGCACAATTTTATTAAGAAACAAATAACATAAAAAAAAAAAACAGTTATTAGCATTAATTTCCCCAACCATGTCGTTGGCAAACAACTAAAATTAGTTTTATCGAAATTTAGAGAAAATAACACGAGCTATCATTCTGATAATATAAATGAAAAAAAAAAAACATATGTTTAACTTATTCTTTCGTCAATAGATACATTCTATATTATAAACAAGATGAAAGCCATAGAAATGGTAGTTATCTGTTATACTAAACAATCCTAACAAATACCCAAAATGTATCATTTACTATTAAAAGTCCAAAACATCTAACCTAATTAGGATCAATAACAGGAGACCTAAAAAAAATACGACACTAAAAAATAATGTTTTTACGAATTCTTTTCCCTCTGGGAGATTGAATCTCCGATATCAACGATACGGAAATTACATTCTTACATCGGCCACACCTTCACTACACTCTCTCGTAGGTTGACTTGTCACATATCTAAACTTCGTGCACATATCGACCAGTACATAAGGAACAAGCAAAATATAATTATCAGAGTAAGACAAATATTAGTAGATAATACCAAAACACTATAGAGTATCCAATGTAAGAAAAGATTCGTAATCCTATAATACAAAGCAAACAACCAGCATCAAATGAATTATCTTTCACAGAGGAAACGTTATCTTGAAGTGTGTATAAATTATTTCATTTGAGTAGAGTAAAAGATTTGCTCTTTTCGGTACTGTCTCGCTCCCTTTAACTGTTATAGATTATGTCACTTTCATCTCTCTATTACCAGGATATAGGCAACAGAATCTGGTCAACAACAGACATTGACAGCACAAGGTTTTTGATAATGACTGAGACTGTTGTTTTTAAACTACAATTCTCCATGATTTTCTCCGGTACATTCATATCTGCTCGATGCGTATACAAATGTAAACAAATGACGTTAAACATTATGAAATAAACAAAGTCCGACAATTATTTAAAGACATTTTTATATTGATACGTTCTTTTTATAGATACAAATATTTAAGTAAATGATCTGTTTATAATCACGGAGAATTGTAGTTTAAAAACAGTAAAATTGACCTCGCTAACCGAAACGCTCCTCTGTGGCTAAATCGGTAAAGCACGTCAGGCCATATGACGGTTCCGTATAGGATACAGGTTCGATTTCTCTCGGAGGATGCATATTTTCTATGAAACTTTCTCGGAAATTCTAATGTTGCTAATACTGTTTATTGGTGGCCTGACGATTGCGTCTAGCATGAAACAGACTGTCGCCTCTAAGTGTTGACTTCAATGTTCACTTTCATGTTTTATTGTTGCTTTATCTCTGATACTGAGCACTACATCCCATAAATATAGCACACCTTAAGACGATATTTCTTCTTCTCATATATCTATCTATCTATCTATATATATATATATAAATATATAGATAGATATAGACTGAGATAGATAGATTTAAGTGATGCTATACTTACGGGTAAATGTGTTCAGTATCAGAGATAGAGTATAGATAGATATAAAAGTAAAAAAATGAGGTCAAAAAACAAGCGATCACAGTCTGTTGCCTGATTGAATGCATTCTTCAAGCCGGAACTGCCCACGTTTACACACACACTTATATATATATATATATATATATATATATATATATATATATATATATATATATATATATATATATATATTAATGATAAAATATAATTTTAAGGTAGCTTATATTTATGGTTTAAAGTGTTCGATATCAGCGATAGAGCGTATGTAAATATAAAATTGGACATTGAAGTCAACACCCAGCGGCGACGGTCTATTTCATACTTAAGCGAAATCGGCAGTCCATCGATTGCCCTGACGATTGCGTTTATGCATAAAACAGACCGTCGCCGTCGGGCGTTGATCTAAATGTCCACTTTTATCTTTATACATCTTTATACATTTTTTAATCGGAATCACGCCAAGCAAAGCGGTAATGCCTCTAAAGCACAAGGCGTTTGGAAGAAGTAGGATTAGGAACATTAACTAGGAGCAAAAAAAGAAGAGAGTAATCAGTAGATGGCTATTGATATTGCATTTTAATTTTTAAGATAAAAGTTGTCTGGAAACGGAAGGGAGTTCCACAAGCGAGAAGTGCGAGAAAAGAAACTTAGCATAGAATTTAGGTACCACAGCAAAGTGCTCATTTGAAAAATTACCATTAAAGTATTTGTAAAAATACATAGAGAAGGAGCCTTACGTTGGTGTTAAAGTGAGTGACGCCGAGCCACCAGATTAGGACCAACAATATTGCTGATTCTTCTTTGGATTTTATCAAGGAGCTCAAGGTAAATAGCAGGTGCATCAGACCATATGTAGCAGAAATATCGTAAGCATGGACGAATGGTAGTCTTATAGATATGTAAGATAGATTCTGGAGATAAAAATTGTTTCGCCCGACATAGCGAACCGACTTTTTTAGCAACTAATCTAGCAATGGATTCAATATAGTTTTTCCACTTCATATCAGAAGAGAATGTGAGTCTTAGAAGGAGAAAGGAGACACTTTCCTGGAGGTTAGCATCAGCCATACTGATAGATGTCAGCAAGGGGTCCCTTAGATGATTAATGTAGTCATTGTTTAGCTTTGGAGGCGTTAAAATTAACAAGCCATCTGTTGCCCCAGATAACAACGTAGTTGAGGTTGTTTTGGCATTTTGACCTTGTCAGACTGATAAGCCATACTACTGAGGCAGGTGTAAATTGTTGTGTCACCAGCGTAGATGCCAAGTTGAGACCTGATGTCATCAGGAAGGTCATTAATGAAAATTAAATATAAGGTAGGACCAAGGATGGGGCCCTGGGGGGGGTCACCCGCGTTAGTAAGAAAGGATCTAGACGAGGCTGTTCAGGGTAACGTTCATTTCACGATTTGATAGAAAAGACTGGATCAGTTCAAAAAAGTGTCCGGAGACACCGTAACTTTTCAGCTTGTGGAGAAGAACTGAATGGTAAACCCTTTCAAACGATTTGGAGATATTCAGTGCAACAGCCGGGGCTTCACTGCTTTTTTTTGTGTGTGTGTGTGTGTATTTTTATCTAGAGCATGATAAACTCTGCAAATATCGTCACATCAGAAACGAAAATCATATTGCATGTCTAAATACACGCACACACACGCACACACACACACACACACATATATATATATATATATATATATATATATATATATATATATATATATATATATGGTAAAATGTTTATGGTTACAAGTGCTCACAATCAATTTGCATATCCAAATAAAAGTGAATAATGATTTCAATCAAGAGTAGCGAGTTTGTGTCATGCTTGAACGCAATTTTCAGCCCTGCGCTTTGGCGCGACTATTTATATATGCTTGTCGATAGCGCGCCATGTGTAGCATGTATATATATATATATATATATATATATATATATATATATATATATATATATATGATGTGTGTGTGTGTAGTATATTATATATATATATATATACTATGCTACAAATGGTGCACTATCGATATATATATATATATATATATATATATATATATATATATATATATATATATATATATATATATATATATATATAATATGCTACACATGGTGCACTATCGATATATATATATAGAAGGAGGTACGGTGGAGTAGTGGCGAGAGGCTCGGATTTAGAGAGCCGAGTTCGAATACCAGTCGAATCCATTACATTCAGCTACGTGCTAGTAGCGTTGGGGAAGGTATTCATCCTCTTCTTCTCTTCCCAGCTATGGGTAACTAACAGGACAGACTGGGTTCTATAGCCTTGGAATTCAAGTGGTTTAGGAGAAGGAAAACTCTGAATTGTAACCTTGTGGCAGGTCTCTGTGTTCGGCCCTTCAAAATGTGTGGTCGATCTGCACAAAGACTTAACCACTATAATCAAATCATATGAGTTGGTGTCAGCGGTGTCGGTTCCTAGAAACTGAACCTGCTTGACCCTCTCACGTCGAATACAACGGGAGAAGCAACTATAAATCTGTATATCGACGGTGTATTTTCTGGTGGAAATCATATTATTAGGAAAAACCCGATCACTGTCTGATTCCTCACTGTGCGAAACTTTTATGAAAATAAACTTAAAAAATAAACTTAAATTTGAAAATTTGATCGGTGTAAACGCGTTAGGACGGTCTATTATTAGTTGTACGAGGGAGTGCAGGAAATGGGAGTGTACACATAGAGAGTAAACATAAGTTGCGGTGTGGGGGAAGACATCTCGCGTGTGGTCAATATTGTTCGTCCAAGTTGTCAATTCAGAAAAAAAAACGGGCTGTTATTAGGATAACGTGTCCATTTTCGAAAGACGTGCTGTCGTTATAATAATATCAGATGAGACAAAAAAAGTAACGAGGAACAAAGGAATATATAGTAATAAAAAATAATTAAATGAAATAAAATGAAAAGAAAAAAGAGAAGGAACAAATAAAAGGATAAAGCTTAAGAAATCAATGGTTAAAAATAGGAGCAGAAAAAAAGGAAAGCAGAGAGGAAAAGCGTATACATATACAGATGCGCATGTGTACATAAGTGCAGAGTGCAGTGTGTAAATATACACAAGCCGCTATACAAACTTATGAATCTCAATACACGTAAAGATATGAATGCATATACAAGATTAATATATATATATATATATATATATATATATATATATATATATATATAAAATATATATTAAGAAATGGACAAAGTCCGACAATTTATTAAAGACATGTTTATGTTTGACATTCTTTTCATAGAAAATATTCGAATCCTGTCAAAGGACGAATATTTTCTATGAAAATTTCTCGGACATTCAGGCCGGTAATACTGTAATATTTAATACTGTTTATTATAAACAGATCATTTACTTAAGTGCTTGTATCTATAAAAAGAATGTTAAACATAAAAATGTTTTAATATGTATGTATATATATTGACCCTGATGTTCTGTATAGGTGAAACCTAGGTAGGTTTACCTGGCTCTTTAGGTTCATATTTTGGTTTGCTCTACTTAGCTTATTGAACACTTTACGTAGTTACTTTTGCTTTACTCGTTTTGGATGTTTTTCTTTTACTCTGAACTTGAATTCTGGATTTCATAGATTGTTTTTTTATCCTCCTTGGGCATTTCATAGTCTTAGTTTTTCTTTTGCTTTATTTTATCCCTTATTTTCCTCAACAGAATTGGGCATTGGTTTGTTCAATTACAAGCCAAAAATACCTAAGGTTTTTCCAAATGAGAGAAGAGGTTGTGTGTATATATATATATATATATATATATATATATATATATATATATATATATATATATTTACTCATTAAGTCTGATAGAAACGAACTGAACAACAGAATGCACTGGACGAGCGTTTCTGTCCTATACTTGGGACTCATCAGCAGTGCGCAACCACTATCGAGAATTGAAACCCTCACAGTTAGGTTGTGTCAAGCAAACATCATATTTAAACCAACTGTTCCAACAGGCCTATATATATATATTAATCTTGCATACACATGTGTGTGTGCGCGTGCGTGTGTGTGTGTGCAATAACAATAAGAAGAAAAATACAGTAAGATATTCCGAACGGATCTTTACAAATTCTACATAGAAATTTGAAATATATATATATATATATATATATATATATATATATATATATATATATATATATAGATAGATAGATAGATAGATAGATAGATATCAAAAGTCACCATCTATTGAAAACGTTCAGAAATCTTCGGACAATATTTGGAATTGCCCAAAAGATTATAAAGCCAATGCACATCGCATCGAACGAGAAGAAGAAAAAAATGATCGATGCACCTCTCCAAGAATCGGAAAATATAAACACCACTAATGTTAGGAAAGCTCTAACGAAATCTCAAAAATTTTAATCCCAAGGAAATGACAAGGTACCCAATTTTTGGCTCTATCATCTGTCATCAATCCATAAACCCTTGCACAAATGCTGTCGATGCTTATTAGTAATCCCAATGAAATCCCAGGATGGATCACTGAATGTATTACATATCTCCTGCTAAAAACATTTGAAACAGATAATCCGAAAAATTATAGGCCAATAATGTCTGTTCACCACGTATAAATTGTTCACGTCTGTTCTGATGAACTGTACTTCCTATTTTCTCAAAGAAAACAACATATATCCCTTGGAATAGAATGGATGTCGAAAAGTTTCATATCGTTGCACAGATAAACTTTTGATAAAAAAATGATCCTGGAAAACTGCTGGAAAAGAGGTAGAAATGGATAGATTACTGTAAAGCCTTTCATAGTTTGCCACACTCTCCTGGATCTTTGAGACTTTGGAAGTCTCTTCGGTGATAGTAAATTTCCTTGAACAGAGCATGGGAATAGGGAAAACCACATTATACCGAAATTACACCAAACGCACCGCTACTTCCAATCGGCTGAATATTCGACGTGGAAATCTTTCAAGGAGACTTCTTGTCACCACTTCTTGTCTATCCTTCATTCACACAATCATTCAATCACCTAATGAACATGATGAACCTAATGATCTCAAACTCTTTGCCAAAGACGACAATGGGTTGAACGGTCTCCTCAATACTGTAAAAGGTTTCAGTGACGACATAGGTATGCATTTCGGATTAGATAAATGTGCAAAAGTGACATTCAAGAAAGGATGAATTACAGAAACACAATCAATAGATTTAGATTTTGTTTCAAAGATTAGGGAACTGAAACAAGAAGAAGCCATTAGGTAACTAAGAATTAGCGAAGGAGATGAAATATTGCATACTCAGATGTAGGAGAAAATTAAGTAAAGAATACTACAGGCGTTTCCGTCTGGTATTGAATATTAATCTGAATTCAAAAAATAGAATATCTGCCAGAAACACATTGGCTGTACATGTGGTGCAATATAATTTCAACATAACTTAATAGAGCCATAGCTGACATTAAGCGAATGGACCCCAAAACGGGAACGGTTCTCGCTTGCCATGCATCATCCCAAAGTTGATGTTGATCGTCCGAAGGTGCCCAGATCCGAAGGAGGCAGAGGATTAGTTCAACAGGAACTGTCTTACAAAGCTACAACAGTCGAATTTCAAAGATACATGGAAACTACAGGAAACTAGATGATGATCTGTGTCAATGAACATGAAAGAAACTTTATTCAGTAATAAAGGAAGCCAACAAATTCAAATTTAAATTTCAAGTGGGTGAAGAAATGCAAGTAAAACATAATACACCTACTGAAGCGGCAAAAACCTTAAAAAAATCAAGCAAAATAAAGGTAATGGATCAGATACCGAAAAGATGCCAAGATAAACCTCTTCCTTGTTAATTTTCTGGCTGTACCAAACAAGCTGAATAAAACAAATCTCGTACCCATCAATGGCTACGTAGTGAAAGGTTAAAAGTTGAAACTGAAGGTTTTATTCTTGCTTCACAAGATGAATGCATGCTAACTAAAAGAAAAAAAACAAAATTCAAGAATATCATCTATGAACATGGACACAATATGTTGACTCTATCCTGAAAATAAGACATTCTATAATACTAAATGCATAAATGGAACAATCCATTTCCAGTTAAAAGTAAATATATTTCATCCTTGAAAATGTCTAAATGTATAGAGGAAAGAGGACGAAAAAATATATTTCATCCTTGAAATATATATATATATATATATACGATCGTAATAAGAGGACGAAAAAAATATATTTGTCTGACCGTTTTTACATACATATAAATATATATATAAGTTAAATATATATATATATATATATATATATATATATCGATCAATTTATATTACAATAGAATCATTCATATATAATTAGAAATTTATGACAAAATGCTTATAATTTTTAAAAACAAGGATCACCTTTAAAATCTTTGTCATTTTATTTAATTTAAATCTATATTTTAAATGATATTCATACATACATATATACATATATATATATATATATATATATATATATATATATCAGTGGACTAAATTTGTTACCACGCTGACGTCCTAAACAACAAATACGTTTTCCCACTTTCTCATACATTTTTCCTAAGATAATTCTTGATATTTAATATATATATAAATTATATATCGTTATCTCATACATATACGTATATACAGTTACCCCATCCCCGCAAAATATTGGAACGGCAAAGCTTATCCCTTTGTTGTTCTGGAGACATTTAGGTTTAAGATCAAAAGTTGAATATGAGACAAGAGTTGAGAATTTCAACTTTGTTTGAACGCACTCATTTTTGTTAGAAAAAAATGCCGGAGGACGAATACTTTAACAGGATTTCTCGAATATTCAGGCCGGTAGATATAAATAAACAAATATACTGTTTAATTAATAAATAAAACAGGGCATCTACTCAAATATGAGTATCCATATGAAGAAATAAGATTTAAACAAATTCTTCAGGTGATTGGAATTTCGAACTGAAGTCCATATTTCATCCACCTTGGTAGATTGTTCTGGTTCCACGTGACATGACTTTTACCCACGTCTCAGTTATCTCCCTTTAACTCAACTCCAAGATTTCTTTTTCACCGTTATCATAGTCACTTATTGAATTCACAACGCTTTGTGTCAAGTCAGTGGACCCAAACAACACTAAGCCATGTGTTCTTGATGATATCAGTGTATGAATTATGGGGACTCATAAACATAATGTCTCAGTAACTATTTTTACCAGAGCTCATACTGAAATTTTGAAGTTATTATTGCTTTTCTCTGGCACTCCTTATTACTGGTTCCCATATTGTATTCATTTCTATGCTTGGTCGGCTCAAGAGATTTTTGTGGCTTAACATATGCGATGATTTCTAAAGTTTTCGTATTTACCAGTTATGTTCTCTTTTTATTATTTCAACCTCATGCCACAGGGGATGGTGATCTCGCTTTTCCCGCCATATGTGGTCAGCTACGCCTGGTTTTTCTATTTTCCTTCGTCCTATAGCTTTATGATCTGTCTGCATTCTTACCTTAAGCGGGTGGCCTGTTTCTCCTTTATATTTCTTACCACAGCTGCACCGGATCACGTACACGCAGTCCTTAGTCATGTTCTCGTCTAAGGCAGGTCTTACTCAGAAGAGGTGTCTACGAAGTGTTGAAATTTTAATTTGGGTCCGTGAAATTGAAAGGATTGAAATAAAAATAGACATAATTTGTCAAAATTAATCAGCCAAACACACACGCACACAAACACATACATACATTCACACGCACGCACGCACGACGCACACATATATATATATATATATATATATATATATATATATATATATATATATATATATATTGTTGATATTGAAATATCTGAACAATGTATGTAATATTAATATGGCCTACAGGAAAAGCTATTGAAAGTTCAATATTTTTTTATTTTAACAAGAAAACAACTCAACATCGAAGAGTTCTTTAACCTTAGCTTGGCGCTACTTAATCTTCTTAAGTAAACACTCGTTTGTGTTTGTACGAAGCGAGATTTTTCCCGCGATATCGAAGATAAATCTTCCATGAAGCTGAACTGAAGCGACATATTATTTTCAATTTGCTTAGACCGTGCTCCTTGCGTTTACAGGAAGAGATGTTTCAATATTTTGTTTTCTTTTTTTGGCCTTCGTTTCTTTTCGGGAACGCACCAGATCTGACATGTGATTTAACGAAAACTGACAACCTCTTCACGAAGGCGAAGTGACGTTTATGTAATCAGATAAACGCAGGATATGTTTACGTTGTCTGCAGACGAGCGTGAATCTCACAGACAAACGCGGAAAAGGTGAGAATTGAAATGGGCTGAAGTTTTTCGGTATCTTCAAATGGTTGGAACTGTTGACCTTAAAAAATACCTTGCTTGATGCCGATTCGTAACACCTCTAAGTACAGTCGGCAATTCTATCATTTTCGCCTCCAACTCCGTCTATACGCATTAGGAATTACAAGCAAAACGATAGCTGCACACTGACCGCTACCCAATATTCAAACGTGGCTAATTTGGATGTTGAGTAGAAATAAAGTAAATATGCCACTATTTCGACCGCATTTACTTCGGGCAATCGGAAGGAAATCTGTATATTATAAAAAAAAACACTACAGCATTCAACAACTTAAGAACGACATTATTGATTCTTATACCGAGGTTTCTGTTGACTTGTCGATGTGAAAAGCAAATGGTCAGAGCTAAAAACAGCTGTTTCAAACTCAGTAAATACGGGATGATAAATATATACAAATAAATTTACTTACGTTTGTTTTTTATTTGATTTTGTGGGATTCATGTCGAGCTTTATGCTAATAAGTTCATTGAAGGATATCGAGTGCTAGATTAAGACTGATATACATCTATCGATCTATCTATCTAAATATTAGTCTGTTAATAATTATCTATCTATTTATCAGTCTGTTAATATATCTCTTAAACTGTTAATAACTCTCTACCTATCTACCTAATTACCAATCTATCTGTCTATCAGTCTGTTAATTACCTGTCTATATATTACTCTGTTAATATTTATCTATACATATCTTAGTCTGTAAATATGTATCTATGTATATATCTATCTATGCCTTAGGCTGTTAATATCTATCTATCTATCTATTATTCTAAATTTTTTGTTTTTGCAGTATCTATCTATCTATCTTAATTTCCTAGTCTTTGCAGTATCTGTCTATCTATCTGTTAATTATCTATCTATATATTAGGTTAATTATATATATATATATATATATATATATATATATATATATATATATATATATATAGTTTGTTAATATCTGTCTTTCTATCTATCTATCTTTCCCTTAGTCTATTAATATCTATCTATCTGTCTATCTCTTAGTCTGTTAATATTTGTTTAGTATTTATTAGTGCAAGAGATTGGGAAGAGGTGGAGGAGGTTCGCCTGATGTTTTGTCGTGTCCGGAACCCGCCAATCTGGATTAGTTCACAGGAGAAGGAGAAGTCTTTGCCATATCTGCCCTCAACATCGGCATTGTTGCAGTGGACTAGCCACTCTTTATGTTGGATACTGAAGTCACCACAGATAAGAAATCTGGTCGAGTGGTACTGAGTGAGAGCATCATCAATTTTCTCATATATTCGGTCGACGATTACCTTCCTTTCGTCCTGAAGACGGTAGAGAGTAATGACAAATGTGGTACTATGGATAAGTGCCACATGGAAGCACATATACGAGAGATCGGGTTCTTGCGAGAAGAGATGTAAGCTCCGAGTCCGTGGCCGTGACGATTTTAGGTAATCATATTTCTCTATGACAGGTAAATAGCCCGAGACTTTGAAACCCTCTTGTGCGCATGAAGCGTTGGTACCAGTTTCAGAAAGTAACTGTAGGTATGTTTTAGTTTGGAGAATATGGTGTTTAACTTCTGGAAATTTGTCGTAGGAGATGGTGTACGAGGGGTCGTCTTTCTAGATTTTTGGTTGGGTTTGATAGTTTCCTTCATTTGTATTTTGTTTGGTTTCATGTGTGCATTGGTTGGTAGAAGTATCGTAGGTAGAGAGACAGACATACCCGCAGGAGTTGCATGTATAAAAAACATTAGAGATATACTTCCATAGCAGTACTCTTAATCATGACATCGAGAGGCCCCATCGGAGACTACAGATCGGTCCAGAAACCACTCAAAAATGGCATACAATAGCTCCGATATTATAGACCTGCTGATAGGATAGCCTCCTTCCGAGTTACTAGAAGGTTCGGATCCCTGACTATCAAGCGGATTACGCCAAAACCAAGAAAACGTCTAGCTTCAGCAACCTTAAAGAAGGGTCTTTACATAAAGAGGGTCTTTATAAAATTACATGCATTTGAAAGATTCAACTAAAGGTTTATGTATAGTGTCCTTTTATAGTCCCAGTAAACGGAAATAGCTCTCTTAAAGAGGAGAGTAATAAAACAAGGGGGAACCACTCTTCGTTATTCATAACAGGGACAATTAACCCAGGAAAGAAAATACATACATTGGGTCAGAAACATCGTAGAGGTCTGAGACCTAAAGGCACCGAGACAAACTCACTCATGCATTTGAAGACTAAAGAGCCATTGGAAGAAGCTTGAGGAGGTAACGATGTGCTTACCCTATCCTCATTTGAATTAGTATAGATGATTACAGGTTGGTGGCATATAATGGGCAAGTTAACAGTTCAAACGAAGGAGAAAAGAAAAAAAAACAGGCTTACAAAATAGAAGCATTATGGATTGTGGAGAAGGTTATGGACAGAGAGTCTGAAATGGTTATAAAATGCCAATATCCACTTTTTGGATATGAACTCCTTCGCCAGCAGACCACGCTAGAAAAAATGTCCATTAAATGTATGAGTCAAAGAAATCAGCAATGAGTTATTGTGCAAGAAAGTTTAGAAATATGGAGAAAAACAAGAGAAAAAATATAGGAAATAGAACTTATGCATTACGGGACAATCAATCAAGGAAAGAAATTACATGCGTGATGCTCAGAGTGGTCATGTCGCCTCTGCCCAGACGTCAAGGCAACAGAACTTCTCCTTGAGTCAGAAACATCGTAACGGTCTGAGACCTGAAGGCACCAAGACAAGCTCGCTTATGTACCTGAGGACTAAGAGATCCATTGCGAGGGGTAGGGGATAATGAGGGTTGCTCGGTGGGTGCATGTGCATCTCCTACCCCCGGTTTGAAATTATATAGCAGATAGTTAAAAGGGCGGGGACAGCAATGGAAATGTGATCTATTCAAGTGAAAAGAACAAATTAAATTCAGGCTTGCACTATACATCTGAGGAAGGATTATGGACAGGAAGTGGGAAACAGCTATAAAATTTTAAAGCTTTAAATTCCAATATTCACATTTTTAGAAAGTGGATTGACTCCATTGCTCAGTAAATCACGCTATCACTACATACAAGCCGCTAGTGGCCCGCTAGCAGGCAGCCGATGGCAGCGCCATTGGTCCTCTGCTGGCAGCCACCGCCAGTGGTAGCATTGCAGAGAGGAACAAGCCAGCGGTCTGACTGCTCGCTCATGTACTAGGTCTAAGACAGGGATCGGTAACATTTGCTATGTGCCGACTTAGGGTTTTAAAATCATTCAATATATTTTTCTACGGTTTATCAACCCTTTTGCAGGTTATTTAAAGCCAGGCCATATTTTTCCATTGTAAGTAATTTTGGGACATAATAATGGTTTACTGATACAAGTATACTAATTAACCCATAGCATGGGGGGATGAGGCGGACACATAAATGCCCCAAGGATATTTGTACGTAAGTGATTATAACGGACCCAACAAGAATTAGAACTCAGCCCTCCAATTAACAATTACTAGTCATTATTTTTTACACCATCCGCACATCCAAGCTTACAGAACCTGGTATTTCTAAGATACTGATCAGTTAATGAATTAATAATCAAATATTGAGTGAACTTTTCAATCAAATATTGATTTTAACTACTAATTTTAACTTATTCTTATTTCAGTGGCATTATTATTCTCAACTAGTGAAAAACTTCTTTTTTTATCAATTTGCCTCGATTTCACTTCTTTTTCCTGAAAATATGTGGGTCCGGGTAAGCTACCGTAAAGGCCGGTAACCTTTTACTTTAGTATATATTAAAATTGAAACAGCTAAATATCTTCTTTGTGTTGTAGTAGTTATTGGTTCGGACTTCGTGATGTCATTTGTGGCTGCGTGACATTGGAAATTGCTTGGCATGTGTGGCACGTGTGTCGTATATATATATATATATATATATATATATATATATATATATATATATAAAAATTCCGTGTGTAAGTAATACAAGTGAATTCTATTAATATGAAATATTAAAATTGATCCACAAAAGAGAGTTCAATATATTTATTGTAGAGCAAAGAAATGAATATCATAAAAACGAAACTCAATTTTACCCCATTTTTATGACCATTTCGCTCCTCGGGATAAATTCTCAGGAGCTTGTCAATACTAAAACGTTTGATAAAAAACGTTTGATAAAAAAAATGATTCGTAACGTTTTTTTTTTTTTAAAGATGTTAAATCAAAATAGATAGAATGAAAGAAAAAAATAGAGACGAAAACAGAGGAACAAACAACAAATAAGGGAAAAGGCATTTAAGAGGGAGATAGAAAAAGAAGAAACACCAAAGTAGTGAGGGGGAAACAGGAAAACAGAACATATACACGTCTAGACAGAAGTTAAAAACAGTTGAAGATTAACAGTGACCTATATTTAAAATCTTAACTCTTGTCCAAATAGGAAAAAATTAAAAATTGAAAAAATACATAAGAAAATACAATCATTAAAGTCAAGAGAAGGAAGAGTTTTAAAGATTGTAAATAAAAGAACAATTAGAATTTAATGTTAAAACTATTATTGAATTTTAATATTAAATTCTCTTTGCATCTGTTTGTATCTATAAAAATAACGTATAAACAATAAATATATCAAAATAATTATCGGAATTAGTGCATTTCATTATATATATATATATATATATATATTTAAATGGGGGTACTTGCTTTGAAAAACCTTGGGTATTTTGGCTTGTAGTCAAACAAACCTGTACCCAAGGCAAAATGAGGAAAATAAAAAAGGAAAGAACCAAGAACATGAAACTGAGGTGAAAACAATCGTCCAGAGTTCAAGCTCAGAGTCCAAAGAAAAAAAAATCCTCCAAAACGAGTAAAAGGAACTACGTCAAGTGCTTAATACACGAAGGAGAGCAAACCTAAGATAAAACTAAAGAACCAGGCAACTCTGGCTCCTTAGGTTTATCTCTCATATATATATATATATATATATATATATATATATATATATATATATATATATATATATATACACTGTGCTAAATATTAACAAACGCATTAATGACAAAGAAACAGTAGAAATTGCTAAATGTCGGGCTGAACATATGGAGACACCATCACGTTGTCTATATATATATATATATATATATATATATATATTATGATCAAAGAAAGGGATTTCAGTAGTACAAGCTAATAGTAGTTTCCGTAATATATTAGGATTAATATTTTAAGTGGGGGTAAAGATGAGTTACTGCATATATTTCTTATAATTATGTCAATAGTTTAACTAACAAGGACATTGGTAAATAAGTTTTCAACATCAAGTGAAGCTATGATTTCATTGTTGGGTTTTTCACTTTTTAGGATTTGAATTACTTCTAATGTTGACTTAACACTATATTTACTAGGAAGGTAGGGAGTAATAAGTTGGTTGATGTATTTTGTTAGATGATATACAGGAGATGGAATTTGCGATATGATTGGATGGAGAGGATAGTTAGGTTTATGTGTTTCGCCATACAAAAAAACTACCAGAATAAATTCATTTACACTTAACTACAAGAGCGAATGTCCATATTACTACAAAATAGCAATTATAAAGAATCTAATACATCGTGCAGAAACTAAGTCATCCACAAAGATTTTTTACAGTGAACTAAAGAATATAAAACAACACTTATTAATAATAGCTTTACAAACTATATAGATGATGAAAAAATAAGACGCTTTCTTAGAAATCTCAATACTAAGCAAATAGTACATAATATTGCTTCTACTAATCTCCAACATATTAATCTCCTATATCGTAATCAAATGCATACTAATTATAAACAAGATGAAAATATACTAAAAAATTAGTAAATATTAATATACCTACAACAGATCCTAGCAAAAAAATTAAGTTACTCATATACTACACTAAATCTAGTATATCCAACTCAATTATTTGCAATGATTCTTCTCCCCCGGTTAGCGATTTGCAAAAAACCAACATAGTTTACAAATTCAAGTGCCCTTTGGGAGATTGTATCTCCAACGAATTAAATAATTTTTATGTTGGCCACACCAGAAACTCGTTTCAGGACGCTTGACACTACATTTGAATGGAAACTTTAACATTTTTAGGCATTTAAAACAACCTTTCCTGGCCGCATACACAATTCCGTAAAATCCTTGTTGAAAAGACAACTATACTGAAGCATGAAAACAATAAACAAAAATTAAAAAATTCTTGAAGCTATATTCATAAAACAGTTGAAACCTAACCTAAACAAAATAAACTATGAAATCTCCACAAATATTCTTAAATGCCTCTAATTGATAATAGAAGCCACTGGTTTATACCAACGGCTTCCCATACTTAATACTTCTCGTTTTAACTCTCGCGTGGTCATTTATGACGTCACAAGCTGCGGTGCGATTTTCGCTTCCAGCGTCTTATATACTCGAGTTTGTCGTTGCTTGGAAATGTTCCATGTAAACAGAAACAGACTATCATCACTGTCTTGTCCGTGTATTGCTTAATATATTGTAATGTATTGTAATAATCTTTGATAATAGCCTATGTAAGCCGAAATCTTAGATAGGATTAAAAATATGTATCAATATTGTTATTTTTCTTTCTTCGTCTAATGATAATGTTATTAAGCTTATCAGACGATATGCAAAGAATTTACATAAAATAAATAGACAACACTTGTATATATATATATATATATTCACTAGTTTGTTTATATCTGTCTATCTTACTCTGTCCATATCTATCTATCTATTAGACCATATATATATATATATATATATATATATATATATATATATATATATATATATACATTCCATACTCTGTTTCTATGTATCTTTTTATGCCTGTCTATCTTACTCTGTGCATATCTGTCTCTCTATCTCCCTATCACTTTCTCTCTCTGTTTACGTATATATGTATGTATATATGTATGTATCTACCTATCTATCGTGCAAAGAAATCTTCTCATATATCTGTCTGCTGAAATGTCTTCTCGATAATGTAGAATCTGCTTTCGGGGAAACGTCTGAAGCCCCAAACCTAGTCACCTACTTTGAAATCCAGATTTGAATAATCAATTATGCTACGTACGCGACATTCAGTTTTTTGTCGTGTTTAAAAAACGTTAACGTCACTTAACTCTCTACCAAAATCTGTTCATATGTATATAATTTCTCTCTCTTTCTCTGTATATATCTATCTAAATTGTTTATCTTTGTTTCTTTTTGTTTAATTGTTTGATTTTTACAGCTTTTTTATTTAAAGAGAGAGACGATATAAAATGGCGAATTCCCTTCGCTAACAAAATTTTAAAGATGCATTAACCTACTAATCACTCATGTTATGATTCTTGATTTTTTTTTGTTTTTTTTTTTAATTATGAGGTCTTTCTTAAATACGCACGTACTTTCGACTGTACATTCAGTCATCTTCAGGCAT
Source organism: Acanthosepion pharaonis (assembly GCA_903632075.3). Lineage (NCBI taxonomy): Eukaryota > Metazoa > Mollusca > Cephalopoda > Sepiida > Sepiidae > Acanthosepion > Acanthosepion pharaonis. Next base: position 228,052 of record CAHIKZ030005446.1, on the reverse strand, counting down.
GGAAATTATTTTGATTTTGCTAAAATTCAGGTAGGATCCAAGACAAAAATTATTTATATCATTAACTTTACTAATTTACTTTTTGTATGAATGATTCATTGTAATATAAATTGAACTGCACCACATATTTGATTTAAACGAACTGATCCAACGTGCAAAGTTTCGGAATGACAGCTGAGACATTATTCTAGTTATTGAACTATTTAGTCACTTCCACATTGACTGACAAACTCCTACAAAAAAAAAAAAAAAAAAAATTCTCAAATTGCCATATTATAAAAAACGCACTCTCTTAAATTTTCAAAAAATATTCAATCTTAACGTTGCGACTGTACGCTTCAAAAGATTGTATCCGTTAACAATAACACATTTAAAAAAAAAACATATTTCAATTTGCATTATATTTTTTCGTCTCGGATGCTACCTGAATTTTACCAAAAACAAAATAATTTCTATACCTGAAGATGACTGAATGTACAGTCGTAAGTACTTGGGTATTTAAGAAAGACCTTATGCAGCTTATAATTAAAAAACAAACTAAACAAAACAAGGATCATAACATTCATCGAGTGATTGGTAGGTTAATGCATCGTTAAAATTTTGTTAGCGAAGAAATTTCGCCATTTTATAACATAAACTTTACTAATTTACTTTTTTGCATGAATGATTCATTGTAATATATATATATATATATATATATATATATATATATATATACATACACACACACACACACACACATATATATATATATAAAGAAATATAAACTTAAGGTGTGCTATATTTATGGAATAAAGTGTTCAATATCAGAGATAGAGCGTGTGTAAATATAAAGGTGAACATTGAAGTCATCACTTAAAGGCACAGGCTCTTTCATCGTAGCCTGACGATTGCGTCTAGCATGAAACTGCTTGTCGCCTTTAAGTGTTGATTTAAATGTTCATATATATATATATATATATATATATATATAGAGAGAGAGAGAGAGAGAGAGAGAGAGAGATAAGAGAGGCATATAATGAATTGGTCCTTTCTGTATTTACGATGTGCACAAATGGAATATAACATGAATATTGACTTCTACGGATTATGATTCTATTAATATGTAGTTTGTTTATAAATTGCAAATACATTTAAGGTCGTCCAATCCCCTAAATATTTTATATTCAACGCAAAACAAAAGTTTCGTAAAATATATCAAAATAGAATAGTTGACATTCCTGTCAAACCCAGCGAATGAAAATCTATTTTCTAACCACCATCTCCACAACTACTATAATAGAAAATATGTAAGCTTAACATAAAATGTTTCATTGTCTAAAACAATATAAACTTATTTCAGCAAACAAAATAACACGTTAAAACCTGACGGAATAATGTATCTATCACCGATACTAATTGCCACAAACTATACTTAGGAGAAACCTCGAGAAATTTAAATAAAATATGATATGAAAACAAAAGAAGTCTTTTAATAACAGCACATTAAATACATTAGCTGTTCACTGTAATGAATGTAAAAATAACTTTGTTTTCAAAAATACCCTAATTTAAAAAACAAAAGCAATTTTTTGCAATGAAAATGTACAGAAAGTTTTAATCGATTGATCATCAACAATAAATTTACGTCCATTTTTTTTTTTTTTTTTTTTAATATTTCGCCTTTCTTGTCACATCTGTTATCGCAATGTTGGATATTTAATAAACAGAAAGAAAACGAACAAGAAACTAAATGAAATCGTCTAGACTCTAAACTCAAGACATATTTAAAATAAAAAAAAGAAATATAAATGAAAAATTCTCAGCTTTCGCTCTCCTTCGTGCGCATGCGTAATCGCATCACTTGAGCCTGATGAAGTCCTAAATGACGCATCACGGTAAACGAAAAGTTATTCCACTTTGTCATAGATTTCCGGAAATGTTTTCTGGAAATAGAAAAAAAAATCTATAAATTAATAACATATATAACCCTGAGTAATTATGAGAAAAGTCAAGGATAAATCTATTAGAAATAATTTTATGTTCCCTAATGATTTTCCGTAAAAAGTCCTGTATCTAAGTCGACCACTCTCATTCTAATACAAATTTATATTTAAATTATATATAGAGAGATTTTTGTACATAATAAGATATAATTGTTTATGTAATAATTGCATATGAAAATTTAACTATATTAGTATGTAATCTCAATTTTTTTTTTTGACGAAAAAATTATCACCAGTAATACATTTTTGAAACAAAATATTACCAGCAATACTTTTGGAAAAAAATATTATCAGTAATAAAAATCATGTCGGCATTAAATAACCCATTGAGGGTGATATACCGTAAAGCAAACCAAATCAAACCAATCAATCTTAACCAGTTCAAGTGTCAATCATCATCTATCCGTCTTATTATCACTTCCTACCGCCATATTTTTCATTCATATCAAACACTTGATTCTTCTTTGTTGTAAATATTGACCATCAGAAATTCTCTCGGCTTGTATTAGATGAATTCTAATATTAAAAAAATTATCCAAATCGGGTCGATAAATTTTCTGCACCTTCTCAAAGAAAATGTATATTATTATTCGCGGAAGACTAAATTTGTTGACGAAAACATTGTTTCAATGAATAAAAGTCATCTTTTGTTGAATTAATATTTGATTATTATAATAAAAAGTACAAACATATTTAAATACAGTGTAACCCGGATATAAGAGAGACCCGGATATGAGAGAGATTTTCTCTGGTCCCAAATTAGAGCCTGTATTAATGTATATAAAATAGACGAAACCCGGATATAAGAGAAACCCGGATATAAGAGACTTCTTCTCCGGTCCCGACAACTCTCTTATATCCGGGTTACACTGTACGTAAATACTGTTGCTGATAGCGTCGACCAGCGTCAACCCATTCACCCTTTTTTTTGGCCTAGAACCACAATTGCTGTATTTTCAAGCAATAAATCTCTTGTCTGAAACCGCTTCTAACTCAGGCCACACTTGTTCTACATAGACATATTACACCTTTTTGGAATCAGGATGATCCCAGGATTGAAAATCTGCCCTTCGTTTGTTGCTTGAGCATTCAAAAAATGAGATATGTATCCGGATGTGTACGGAACAGTTAAAAATTCAAATTTTAAAATAATTTTTAAAAAATTAGTGATTTTAAATTTTTTAGTTTATATTGAGTTTTAAAGTAACACAAAAACTCTGTGAATTTGAAAAAAAAGTGTTTTCAATTCGATTTGAAATATCTCCAAAATTTTCTGAACTGAGGAAATCAATTTTGATTCCTTAGAATGGCAAGGAATCAAAGTTAAAGTGAAGAGTTTCGTGACGTAAGGTTTTGATGTTCCGCATAGTTTGTGGGTTGAAGAACTCAATTAAAGTTCCATAGAATTTGTAATTTGAAAGACTCAATTTTCGGACTGAATTAGAATTTCGGCCCAAGTCGGACTTTTGACACAAATCAGATTTTTCAGCCCAATTTGGTCTTTTGACAAGAATTGGACTCAAAGCCCAAAATCAGAGTTAAAGTGAGGCTTTGAAGTTCCATGGAAGGAACTGAGGAATTCAAAGTTATTACTTCAAAATTACCATTGCTGTTTTCTAAGCCGGACCAGAGGTTACTTTAGTTTTGCGTCTGGACCCATTTAGACCTCCACGGGATCTAGCGTAATAGTACGCACAAAGGGTGGCTTTTAAGCTAGTTATTAATTATAATTACATTGTTCGGACTGGTGTCTGTCCTCATCTTCATTGTCATTCATGGCACAGTGGATAAAAACGTTGGTTGAAGTAATCCAGTGTCTTGACCCAAAGAGTTGTGAGTTCAATACCTGGCCACAGCAGAGGTGAACACAATCTTGGAGAGTTGAGTCATTAAAGGGGGAATAATTGAAACTGAGATACCCAGAAAAGGCGTAGAACTAGAACAATCTACACCGGTGGACGAAATATGAAGTTCTGTTCAAAATTCTAACGTATATCATCGGAAGAAGACTGGAGCTTACAACGGCCGAAACGTCGTTAATATGGCAATAATGATGAGGACAACAGTTCGAACGATGTAAATAGTGTAAATAGTTACAATGCCTCATCTCAGAAATAGAAACAAATCCTGAAGAAGTCTGGAACGTACAACGGTTGAAATATTATATCGTTAATATGGCATTGAAGATGGGGACAACAGTCCGAACGATGTAAATAGTGTAAATAATTAAAATGCCTCATCTCAGAAATATAGACAGATCCTAAAGAAGGCCAGAGCGTACAAAGTCTGAAACATCGTGAATATGGCAATAAAGATGAGAACAGTCCGAATTATATAAATAGTTTAAATAGTTACAATGCCTTATCTCAGAAATAGAGACAGATCCTGAAGAAGACCGGAGCGTACGAAGTCCGAAACATCGTGAATATGGCAATAAAGATGGGAAAAGTCCGGACGGTGTAAATAGTGTAAATAGTTACAATACCTCATCTCAGAAATAGAGACAGATCCTGAAGAAGAATGGAGCGTACAACGACCGAAACGTCAGTAATATGACAATAAAGATGATGTCAACTGTCTGAATAGTGTAAACAGATCATCTACTACAACTAACTTCTCTATGTTCGTAGAATGGGTATTTGACTAGTATCCCTAAATAGACCTGTTTACAACATGCATTCTGATATTTATTTTCTCAATCTTACTGTATAATCTGGGCGGAAAGCTTAAAGGGAACAATAGCCATTTTGGTTTTGTGAAAGGATGAAGCTTATGGTGCGAATTCTGTTGTTTGTTTTTTCTGTTTAACTCTAAATCATGGTTGTTAAATGCCTGACCTTTTTTGAATTGTTGGTATCTTCTTAGTAACTCCTTTTTGTATCACAGTTTTATTTTCTTGTATCTAACAGCGCCGAGTTTATATATTTTGTCTCGCCATTTTGATTAACTGACAAGCTGATCGACAGATGGCAGAAAAGTTTAAGATGGAGGGAAAAGAAATAGGCTGAAATGGGTTAAGATTTAAGGATATGCGTTTTAAAATTTCTACAAATAAATCATTTTACCTGGCATGACCTTCTTTTTATCTATGTGCTGTTTCCTCCTCATGGCTTGAGCAATTAAAACTCTCCACAACTTCCTGCCCTTTGTAACTCTTTTGTCTTTTTACTATCCCTCCTAGTCTCTGTTCCATCACCCATTTCCACAAACTCTTTAGGTAGCTTACTAACTGTTTTCTCTATTCCACTTGCATTCAGTATGTCTTGTGACTATCATATTTTCGAAGTCCTCTTCATTATGTGACAGAGAAACTTCAATTGTCTCTTTTGTCAATTTAAGAATAAGCGTCCAACATAGATAACTTAGAATTATTATACACTTACATACATAAAGCAATATTTTTTTTTAGTTAGGCTTGGAATCCGTTAAACTTGGGACTTCGATGAAACGTGTCGTCTCTCCCCGAATTTGGAACGCCATAATTTATACTAACGTTTGTTTAACAAGTCGAATGTACGTGAAACATTAACCAGTGAAAATCACATAACACAAAAGTAAAAATAACAGAATGCCTTTCTTCTTTTTTTCTCTATATCTCATTCTCCGATGAAGCTTTAATAAAAGCGAAACGTGTTAGAGTGAGAAACGTTTCTATTTGTTATTTATTTTATGAGTCTATCGAATTCCGATTCTTCTTTAATATCTTCCAACATCAATTTTTTCTTTGTTACGAACGAAACCTTCCTGTTATTAAATAATATAATTCGCTTTCGGAAGAGAACTTTCGATATTCGAATGCGTTTCCAGATTTTGGTTTCATATTTTCCGTCATTTGTTGAAATACTTCCTAGATATTTCTATTTTTGTGCTTCTTGGATGTTGGAATCTCCAGTTCGTAGTTCGTCTCGTAGACGATGACCATACATTCGGTTCTCTTACAATTGCTGTTTAATCATTTCTTCTCACGTTCCGTTACTGCCTTATGTAAGAAATCCAGTATTTTCCATTTTGTGGCTGCTATCAACACTGTGTCATCTGTATATCGAGTTAAGATTAGGGTCGCCAATTATGGACGTATCTTCTAATTCCCTCAGGATCACGTTTCTATAAAGGTTGAATATGTCCCATGAGAAGACATGTCATTGTTTTACACCAATTTCCAATGAGGTTGCCAAATAATCATTTAGGTGCGTGGAGTTTCCTATATAATACGCACACACACGAGTATATATGTACACATACATAATTAAAGGATACATACACATATAAAATCAGGTATACATTATTTCTCTCTTTTACACATAACTAGTTTTTAAAATATGTAAAATGTATGAATACAATTTACATCGTGCACACACACACACACACACACACACACACACACACACACATATATATATATATATATATATATATATATATATATATATATATAATATATAGGATTATACAAGTGTTGTGTAGACGGAATAAAATTCCAATAACCAAAAACACTATTCTTAAAAGAGTGCTCAATACAGAGTAGAGCAAATAGTATATATATATATATATATATATATATATATATATATATATATATATATATATATATATATATTATTATTATTATTATTATTATTGAATCTACCCAATATCCAATATCGATAGGACGACTTGGAATTTCATACAGTTATAGCAATTATCAGGTGCAAATATAATCTGACCGTCTTATATTTCGCGTTCACATAGTGTTTATTCAAAATTGTGTGTTAAAACTTGTTTTTTAATTGTTGTTGCGTAAAATATTAGAATTAAATATATATATGTTATATCATTCAAAGTTTGAATGGCGGATAGTTACGTGCTAATATCATTGGGAAATGTGTGAATTCTCTTCTTGTCCCTCCAGCTATGGGTAAGTAGCGGGACAGACTGGGTACTATAGCCTTGGATGGCAACTGGTCTAGGAGAAGGATATCTCTGAATTCAAAACCTGCGAAGGGTCGTTTGGTGACCCAGTGGCACGTAGTGCACCGGGTCTCTGTATTCGGCTCTTCAAAAAGTGTGGATGGTGCTACACAAAACCTTCACCACTATAATCAAAATCTCGTGTGCTGATTTCGGGCTGTCAGTTCCTTAAGAAATGATCTGCTTGACCTTCATACGTCGAATTCGACAAGAGAGTCGAGTATATATATTAGGAAATATAGGGAAATATTTTCCAAACTGTACTTTTAATAGATGCTAGCCAAGGCTTAAGATTTCAGTCTACGTGCTATTTAAACTCATGGCTGGTTGTGGCGGTGGCTAAATGATGGATTTGAGTTTTTCAAAAGAGAACGCTTGTGACAAAGCGAATGCAATAAATTAGACTGTTATTTGAACTCAACGGGTTAATTCCAATTTCCATGGAGGAGGCACGGTGGAGTAATGGATAGCGGTTTGGATTGAGGAATCGGAGAGCCGAGTTCGAATTCCAGTCGAATCCATTACATGGGAAAGGTGTGAATCCTTTTTCTTCTCCCTCCAGCTATGGGTAAATAGCAGGACAGACTGGGTTCTATAGCCTTGGATGGCAACTGGTCTAGGAGAAGGAAGACTCTGAATTCAAACCTGCTCTTAAAGGAGGGTGAATGGAGTTTCTCTGAGCCTTGGTTGGCAATCCATTTAGTGATGGTGCCACAATAAAAAACACACTTGATAGCCCTAGCGAAGCATCAAGAATTCAGCTATTTGACAAGATTATGAACTACACCAATCAAAGTATTAGTGAGTTCAATCTCGGCTGAAGCCGCAATATGATGATGAATTCCATTTTCTGCGTCGACAAGCCTTACGCTACCAGCACACCGGTGAATCTCATTGAAATTCGAGGGTTTTAAGATAATATATATATAGTGTATAGGGGCATTGTTAAATATAACAGACAAAGAATGTCTATTATGTTTGATTATGAGCCGCTCTAAGCTTATTATAGTGGCTTTACATTCGGGAGAAAATTAAGAAAAAACTTTTCAACATTTGGATACTTTTTATTATGTTCTTCATCGATCTATGTTTTCGGCTTAAATGAGCCATCATCAGAATGGTTTTTGGACATTAGTAAGAGTGAACATCTCTCTTGTGCTATCCATATAATTGGAACGGCTCATCATCAAACATAACAGACATTTGCTGTCCGTTATATTTAATATATATATATATATATATATATATATATATATATATATATATATATATATATATAATGGCAGCATGGCCTGGCGTTGCCCGTGCTTGATTAAAAAATGGTACGACTCATACAGCAATCGCTATCATTTTACTTAAAAAGTGCCCTTTGCCATGCTGATGTTGCTACATGACTTACTTCTTGCCTATCTCACACTTTTTTCTAAGCTCTATACTAAACATTAAATCTGTTACGAAAAAAGAACTAAGCAAAATGAACACAAAACGATCAGCTTTAAAAAAGGACTCGTAACTGGAAAAAACGAATGAAAAAAGAATGTTAAGAACAAATATTTTTTCACACCCAACCCAGTTCTGCGAAATCAGAATCAACGTTGAATTTAAGCAAGCGAATGAGCCAATTGGAGTAAAGTGCCATGCAGATTTAAATTTTTCCCACTTGTGAAGAATGCAGCTATCAATTTTTTTCGCATGCTAGCATGCTAGTTAACATTCGCGTCAGTCAGCTGTTGGCTCTCACGCTGGCCAATACAATCTTCCTGCATATTCGTGGCAGCCAAATATTGGCTCTCACTCTGGCCAGTAGAAAATGGCCGCAAACTACATGAAAACTGCCGTAGAAGCATGAAAAAATCGATTATTTCCACTATCGATGGGAGTTGGGAAATGCAAAGTCGGTCTTGGTCTTCTCGCTAACTCTGAGCATGTGCATGTAAAATTTGGTGCAAATCCGTCGAAAATTGTGGCCGTGCATTCGTTACACACACACACATACATATATATATATAACGGATGTAATAGTGAAATGAAGCGTTGTATCTTAGAAATGATTAAAGATCCTATCCTGGAATTCCCCGAGTATTTCATAATTCTGTTGGACTTTGCGCAATAATAATGTATAACTACTCTTTAAGCTTAACAGAAATCTCGTGATGAAATTGATCATAAACGAAAATGATATGTTCATCATTACTTATCATAGCCAAGGAACGGAAACTCACGAACGATTGAAATTATGAAATATATATATATATATATATATATATATATATATATATATATATATATATATATTACTTCATGATCATTTTAAGTTATCCAACATGTTTTTCGCCCTCTTTGTCTTCTAACTTTCTGTTCTGGTGTAACAAGCTACCTCACGGGTTTCACGTACGATTTCATTTCCCGGTCTTTTTATCGCTGCTCTTTGGACTGCCATAGTTGAAACTTCTCTCTCACGTGTCAAACGTTTGATGGGCTGAGTTGGATCTAATTCATTTCTTTACCTCCAAGTTAAAATGCTGATCCCTCTTTCTGACCTCATGATCCAGTTTTCCACTCTACGGTTTCCTTTTGAAAACTTATTCACCATTCTCTTGGTGGTTCTTGAATGGACTTTGAAGATGGAAGCCAGAGTACGAGCGTTGGTGTCATTACTGAAGGCCTGAATGATCTTTTTCCTCTTACCATTTTTCAGTTGGGAAGACTTAGTGGCGCCGACACAAAATGATTTTAACCTGTCCTCTTTCCAGCTGAATAACTAAAAAAGTTTTTTTTAATAAAAAAACACCCAAAAAATGGTGTCAAGATGGCTAAATGTCTCATCTGAAAACCTGCAAAAAAGAAACTCAATTAGTTTTGTGCTTTTTTTTTAAGATATTAAACATTTCGTGGGATGAGCAAATATCCCATGCTGTTATAAGATTTGAACAATTATTCTGTTACACACGGTGTGTTTGTGTGTGTGCATTATTGTGTGTACCTTTGTGTGTATACACACACACATATATATATGTGTGTGTGTATGTATGTATTTATATATATTCTTTAAATTAAATTTTCTTTGAATTAAATTATATATATATATATTAAATTAAATTTTCTTTAAATTGAATTATATATGTATATATTAAATAAATTTTTTCTTTAAATTAAATTATACATATGTATATATTAAATAAAATTTTTCTTTTTAAATATATATATATATATATTATTTAATATAATATATATATATATATATATATATATATATATATATCATGAATCATTCATACAATAAAACAAATAGAGAAGTTAATGATTTAAATGGCGAGAATACATCTTCGCAAACAATATAAATAAGACCAACACCGAACACGGATATGAATAATATGATCCCCCGTAAAAAATTAAAAAGACCTTATGCAACTGGAATTTATACCCGGGGACCATATCATTCAAATTATGAATATTATTATTATTCATTTCAGTTCAAACGTTCATGTCACTAAATGTTAATCTGTGGACTGACAATAAACACCCGCTCTGTATTTAGACCGTGTCCAGCATCCTATCTCTTATTGCTCCCAATGACGTTTGGCATTTTGCCATCCTGCCGTGTCTTCGTTTTGCCATTCAGGATACCCGCTGTTTCCCTCTGTCATTTTTGCCTTACATAGGCCCTGTGAGTGTTAAATTCTCCAAACCGGCTTTCTTAACTGTATATACCAAACATTTCAACTGTATTTTTCTGATTTTGAATATGTTTAATTTGAATATTGTCCTCATCTTTGTCGCCATATTTATTACAACGTTTCGGCCGTCGTACACTCCAGCCTTCTTCAGGTGGTTGGAATGTCGAATTGACTTTTAATTTGAGCTCATTGCGTTCATAATATTCTGAGCACCCGTCTGTAGAAGCATCCCTTTGTCTCTTCGATCGTCTTAGCATGTGTTAACAAATCTAGTGAATAACTTCGTAGTAGCCCCGCTCTAGTTCAACAGTTACTCAATAATCAACCGGTAATCGACTAGTAATCCGAACAATAGTCAACACTTACTCCACTAGTAATCCGACTAATAGTCAACACGCAGACCACTAGTAATCCAACCAACAGTCAAAACATAGTGCTCTAGTAATCCGACCAATAGTGAACATGTAGTTCACTAGCAATCCGACCAATCAGTCAACAAGTAGTCCACTCGTAACCCGACCAATAGTCAACACGTAAACCACAAGTAATCCAACCAACAGTCAAAATATAGTGCACTAGTAATCCGACCAATAGTCAAGATGTAGTCCACTAGCATTCCGACAAATAGTCAACAAGTAGTTCACTAGTAATCCGACAAATAGTCAACAAGTAGTCCACTAGTACTCTAACCAACAGTCAAAACACAGTGCTCTAGAAATTTTACCAAAAGCAAACATATAGCCAATAGTAATCCGACCAATAGTCAACAAGTAGTCCAATAGTAATCCAACCAATAGTCAAAACAGAGTACTCTAATAATCCGACAAATAGTCAACTAGTAGTCCATTATTAATCCGACCAATAATCAACAAGTAGTCCACTATTAATCCGACCAGTAGTCAACAAGTGGTCCACTATCAATCCGACCAATAGTCAACAAGTAGTCCACTATTAATTCAACCAGTAATCAACAAGTAGTCCACTATTAATCCGACCAGTACTCAACAAGTGGTCCACTATTAATCCGACCAGTAGTCAACAAGTGGTCCACTATTAATCCGACCAATAGTCAACAAGTAGTCCAGTATTAATCCGACCAATATACAAGTAGTCCACTATTAATTCGACCAGTAGTCAACAAGTGGTCCACTATTAATCCGACCAATAGTCAACAAGTAGTCCACTATTAATCCGACCAGTAGTCAACAAGTAGTCCACTATTAATCCGACCAGTAGTCAACAAGTGGTCCACTATTAATCCGACCAATAGTCAACAAGTAGTCCACTATTAATCCGACCAATAGTCAACAAGTGGTCCACTATTAATCCGAGCAATAATCAACAAGTAGTCCACTATTAATCCGACCAGTAGTCAACAAGTAGTCCACTATTAATCCGACCAGTAGTCAACAAGTAGTCCACTATTACTTCCATCAACTTTGTAGTCTTTATCCTCACACCACTTTATATACTCCTGACGGTAAACATTTTCATAGTGTCAGGTTCGAACCTCGATGATGGTAGTTCTCATTTTCCATCTACATGACAAGTTTTATAATTAAAATATCAACAATGCATTTTCATAATAAAAAAAAAATTACCATCAATAGAATTTTTGAAGGAAAATTACATTACAGCATTAAATGACTCACCAGGGGTCGATATGCCACCATAGGATCTGTTTCTTCGAATCTTTTCTGAATCTCTAATGAAATTATCTCGTATTTATCGCCATATATGGGAATAGGTAGTACCTAGTAGTTCAGCATTTTTTTCTTTGTTTCCAATGACCTTTATGCTTAATACATTGTTTAGTTTCTGTAAGGCAACTTTGGCAATTTCAATGAACCTCCAAAATACTATTCTTTTTAACTGATTTCCTACCCTGATCAAACAAAGAAAGACGTAATTATCTCGACCACAAGGCTGCCTATCAGTGTTATCATGAAGAAGCATTGGAAACAGAACAATTTAAAAAAAAAAATCAAATTGCTAAGTACGTTTTCCTTTTCTTTTAGACATCAGAGAAAATGTACGCGCATGCGTGCGGGAACCTGATATTCTAAAGAGGAAAAAATTGGTAATTGCTGCCAATTTCGGAGCACCAGGTATTCAAGAGAAAATGGCAGTGAATCTGATCAATAAAAGTAGATCGATGAGGGCAATCATTTTATTGCTTTCTCTGTCTTTACTCGATGTTCAAACAAAACGAAAAAACGGGCAACAAGAGAACGGTCAATGAGATGAGGGTTTGAGAATCACCCGTTACCTACCCCCACTTAGTTTGACACTAGAGAAATACATTTGCTGCCGGCAAGGGGGGGGGACCGAATGTGGCAGAAGAAACGAAAGAAAGAAGAACGAATAAAAGATAGACAATAAAATAGAGACAAACAGATTAATCCATTAATACACACTATAAAATCGGCCATTAATTAGGAAAAAATAATTATATGTTTAATAAAAATCTCTGGTGTATAAGTTTGGGAAAATCCGGTAATAATCCTAGATTTCTATCTATCTAAACGCATTAAAACCCATGATCGCAATAATAGAACGCTGTATATATATATATATATATATATATATATATATATATATATATATATATATATATATATATATATATATATATATATATATATCGATAGATAGATAGAAAGAAAGAAACTGGAATAGATAGATAAATAGATAGATAGATATGAACAGAATGAAATGGATAGATAGATAGATATGAACAAACTGAAATAGATACATAGGGACAGATAGATACTCAGAGAGACTGACAGATATATATGAACAGATAGGTAGATACACAGACAGACTGATGGATAGATATGAACAAGCGAGATACATAAATATGAACAGAATAAGGTAGACACTATTTACATTGTTCGGATAGATAGATAGATACTTACATACGCTCTATCTCTGATATTCAGCACTTTATCCCATAAATATAGCACAACTTAAAACTATATCCCATCATATATATATATATATATATATATATATATATATATATAAAGAAATTTTATGTTTAATATTCTTTTTATAGATACAAATATTTAAGTAAACGCCCTGTTTAAAATAAACAACATTTACCTGTCTGAATGTCTGAGAAATTTTCACAGATAATATTCGTCCTCCGACAGGATTCGAACATGTATCCTATACGGAACCGTCATATAGCTTGACGTGCCTTTACCGATATATATATATATATATATATGAAAATTTCTCCGATTTAATCGGTAGAGAAGACAATATTTATGAATAAAAATGACAATAGGAAAACTGGTAATTGCTGACGTGTTTCGTCCAATGTGGACTTTATCAAAGCAAAATACGAAAATGAAATTAAATGAACAACGTAACTAATAAAAACAAAAACAGAATGTACCTAGCAACTGGAATGTAGAGAAACGCTATTTTCATATTTTTTAAATGAAAAATGACGTCAGAGATTGTCACGTGTGGAGAATATTGTCATTATATCTGTGTTGATGTATTCAACCATTTTCTTTTGATTTTATGAATCTGTTGTGCATATTTGTTTGTAAGAGCATTAATTTTGTTAAGAAAGCTGAAATAGGGAAAAAGCCTGGGCGTAAATTAATATTTGGATAATTTTCTATGGCGGCACTCTCCAGAATTTTCCTTCTGAGTGAGTTATTTTCTTTTTTTATGAGTGTAGCATTTTCAAAATCAAAATTATGGTTGTATTTATTTCTCAGAATAAGAAAAATTCTGGAGAGTGCCGCCATAGAAAATTCTGGAGAGTGCCGCCATAGAAAATTATCCAAATATTAATTTACGCCCAGGCAATATTTTCCACACGTGACAATCACTGACGTTATTTTTCAGTTAAAAAATATGAAAATAGCGTTTCTCTACATTCCAGTTGCTAGGTACATTCTGTTTTTGTTTTTATTAGTTACGTTGTTCATTTAATTTCATTTTCGTATTTTGCTTTGATAAAGTCCACATTGGACGAAACGCGTCAGCAATTACCAGTTTTCCTATTGTCATTTTTATTCATAAATATATATATATATATATATATATATATATATATATATATATAGTCTAAGAGAGATGAGAGATTGATAGATATATCATGAATAGACATAGATAGATAGATAGATAGATAGATAGATATTGATTTTGATTGGTCGACAGAGAAGAAAAGCTGAGATATCTTTCCTGTGTCTTGTTAAATTAGTTTAGATTAGAACCATACAATGCCTCGTATTTTGACTAAGCTATACTTAGTAACTAACTGACTGGAATCCCATAACACTTGCTGTTCGATAATTGTAGATACAGTCATGCCCCACTGAGCAGAGTATATTAATTCGCTCGACGGGACTGCAATCAGATTATCTATAAAGTTCGCGTAAATGGCTACTGAATAAGTCCACAAATTCTTTCACGGTACCAACTGACTATTATATAATTGTAGCAGAGATCCTCGTAAGTGGGTCAAATAGTGACCAATCCTTCAATCTGTTTACAACAGACGAGACGTTTCTAGCCTATCTCTGTTACTATGGAACATGTTCAGACGAGAAAAACTATTTCGTATCACCAGTTCAAATATTTACATCTAGTATCCGTGAAGCTACGTACACAGACTCAAATCATCCTAATTCCCTTCGTATACTATTGGTAAGGTGGAAGTTCCACTCAGGCAGCTGTTTTTCCCGATATGTTACTTTGTGGAACAGATTTCCGATAGGATGCTATCCTATCCTCTTATATAAACCTCTTCGTCTTTCCTCGTGCCATTATAATCTCATTCTGGAAGCCTCTGCCTTGAGTGGCGTGTGCACCTAGCATTTGTCAAACAGATGTTATAAAAAGACCTCATTACTGAACTAGAGAATTGATTCAAGAAAAGAAACTGAAATTATTATAGAACAAATCCACCAATGAGGAGTAACGATTTGGGAGGGAAAGACTGACCTCGGAAATTAGTTCGGGTCACCACATTCCTCTTTGATTAATCTTACTTATTATAAAACGCAGATTGTGTGTGTGTGTGTGTGTGTGTGTGTGTGTGTGTGTGTGTGTGTGTGTGTCTGTAACGTTTATATATTGGATCGGATTTCCCTACATTTTTCAACCGATTTCAACAAAACTTCACAGGACTACATAAAATTACCTTGTGGTGGTTCTAACAGCGCCAAAAATGGGAAAAAATATAATTGTTTTTGCCCAAAATCAATTTGAAAACACGATTAAGAGACATCGTGAAAATGGAAGGGGACAACTCACATCGGGTTCTTTGTGTGTGTGGGTTCCTTTAAATATAGGATCAGATTTCCTATATTTTTCAGCCGATAAAACAACACTTCACTTTTTTTTTTTGGCAGGTAGTGTTTTTATTCTCTTTTTTTTATTTATTTTAATATTCACAATGCTTTAAAAATTCCATTTACAAGACAATTGTTTATAATAAAATTCTATTCAATCGGGAGACTCATAACGATTGAAAAGAATGTTTTTGTTTGAGTTTGGGTTTGACCAATTCGTAAAAAAAAAAAACTAATTAAGACATGCGTGTCCGTCAACCTTAAACAATAATCTAACGATCTCTACTGATTGTACGAATACAAACATCGGATAAATTCTTTATCTTTAGAGAAAGATAATGAAATCTAAACATACACAAGTCCTAACTAAAAATAATAACCGGAACGGGAAACTACTTTAAATACACATGGTGTCCAATTTTTTTACTGTATTCAATAAGTAAAAATCATAAATTGTAAAAGATTATTATTACAGAAAGGCTACTAAATCAATAAGATTTGTTAGATCATAATTAATAAACCCAAATAAAGTTAATATTTTTTGTATTAGAAACAACGAGTGGAAAATATATTCAAATCAGAATTCTAATTATGAATCACCACAAGCAAAATATGCGATTTTTTTTGCTGTATTCAATAAGTGAAAATCATAAATTGTAAAACTAAAAGACTACAGAAAGGCTACCTACATTTTTCCACCGATTTCAACAAAACTTCACTTTTTTTTGGCAGGTAGTGTTTCTTATTGTCTTGCACACTTTTTTCTTTATTTTTACATTCAGAATGCTTTAAAAATTCCATTTACAAGACAATTGTTTATAATAAAATTCTATTCAATCGGTAGAAACTCATAACGATTGAAAAGAATGTTTTTGTTTGAGTTTGGGTTTGACCAATTCGTAAAAAAAACAAAAAAAAAACAACTAATTCAGACATGCGTATCCGTCAACCTTAAACAATAATCTTTGTCAATTTTATTTTTCAGTCTTTATGATGGTGGATACTTGATCTATCTCTTACTGTTGTATCCCCGGGCAACGCCGGGCTCTACTGCTAGTGACGAATAAGGCTACCAAAGTTGAGTATGTAGTTAGGATTAGAACTTAATATTGGAGAAACGAATAAATACGAGAGAACAACTTGGCAACCGATGACTGTATGAAAATCCGCATAAGCTGGGTAACTAATTTTGGTATAACCAACGAAAGAACTCCTGAAATAGTCCCCAAGACAATATTGGTATTCTATAATGGTACAACAAAGCCACAACAAATAGGTTACATCGTTGGAATGAAAATATCCAGTTGGTTCGCCAGACTCTCTTTCTATTATGATTTTGTAGCAGAACAATACAACGAAAACGGAGTATTTGGAACATCGAATCTGATACACTGGTCGAAAAATACCAGAGTGTTGTGAATCCGAAATAAAAGACTGGATATTCAAGAAAAATATTTCTCGACTTAAATTTTCTTCTCTAAAGGACCTCTTGATTTGAAAAAAAAAGTCTAACGAGATGGAATGGCATCTGAACTGAAGGATCCTGAGGATGCTATAGACAGAATATATAATCAGCGATGAGGTTTTGCACTATGAAAGGATAAAAATAAATTTCTATAGCAAAGATACCAGCAATACTTTTTTGCAGAAAAAAAAGAAAAGAAAATACTACAAACACTACATATTTGAAAAAAAAATTACCAAAAATACATTTTTGAAGAAAAAAATATTACAAGAAAAAATTTTGTAAAAAATATTACCAGCAACACATGTTTGAAAAAAAAAATTATAAAGCAATGTATTTGACTCCCAACAATATCCCTTTTTACAAAATTACGCCATTTACAAGCTGATTTCTTACAAAGAATACATATTCTAATAATACAATGCTATCTTAAAAATCTTGTCGACATTAAATAATCTTTTCAGGTTGATATGAGATAAAATAAATGAAACCAACCAAAATAAACCAACACGAGGTTTTAGAGAAAATGGATACATAATGAGAATGGAGGGCTTAGAAAATCTGATACACACAAGGCGGATTGAGTGCAAGAAGGACAAAGGAAAACAACGTATAACATAATTGACGAATTTGAGTGAATAGATGATGAAAGAGGGTTGAAGAGAAATAACGAAATGGCAAAATTTACTAAGCGCTACAAAGGACAGGAAATTGTGGAGAGCAATGATCGCCAACGCCCTGAGAGGACATGGCGCATGAAGATCAGGAATATGGGTTGAAAATTTCCCGAGAGTAAGATACGACTTCTTTAATTTTCCGGTACAAACCTGGGAATGACTCCTTTGCTAGCAAGTCCTTTCAACCTCAAACGGAAGTGAGTTTGCGTATCCGCAAATGCGCATGCCTGATAAAGCTCTGCGATAACGGTTTAAAGAAAGCACATGTTCATCCAACTTTCATAAGCCTGCCGGTTTAGCGAAATTATTCCGACAATTATAAATTCCGTAACATCCATTTAAATGTTGTATCGTAGATTTTAGGGGAATTTTCTTGATTGAATCTGTGGAGTCCTTAATACTCTTTTTTTTAGGTACGTGTCCGTTTAGAATGTGGGCTATAATCCACGTTAAAAGGCTAAGATTCAGTAACCAGTGCGTATGACATGACATCCAGTTAGATTAGGGCTGACGCCTAAATTATCAATTTGGTGTACGAGGCAAAATAACCTAGAAAAGTCATCAGCAATTGTATTTGACGCCATCACGAAACAGACTTCAACCAACCTGAAATGAAACTGACCAACGAACAGAAATTCAACCAAAGACGGGTAGCTAAATAAATGATAATAGCAAGTACTGAAAATGTCTGTAATAGAATTAATGCAGTACAGCTTTACCCAGCATGGATTTCCCTACTTCAACGGAAAATACGAAAAAAAAAAAAATAGTATTTTTTTTCTACTCTGGTTTGGAAATGACATTTCTTTCTTTATTTAAACAATTCTCACGCTTTCAGATTACGCATTTCTCGCGAAATCAATTCGATCGATATTTTTTTTTGTTAATTTGAATTTATAACGTTATACAATGTAGCTTAGTCACTGTTTCACTTATTTCTCAAGAGTGATCAAGAATTGCAAAAGCTTTCCGAAATAGATCTGTTTTAACAATAAATTATCCGTTTTTCTTCTTTTTAATTCAACTTCACCAAAATGGAATCAAGTGTTTTTTACAATTACACAAGACAACTATTTGCTTATTGTTCATGAAATAAACGTATGTGGAATACTAACTGAGGAAAGAAGTCATGATTGAATTAGAAAATTGATTCGCTACACGTGCTTACATGAATATCATTGTAGAACAAGTTTACGCATATCAGATACTACGCAGTGCGGAAAACAGGTCATTAAACTAATGAATTTGCATAATTACTTAATATAACAATTAGTATAATTAGTAATAATTAGTATAATTAATCATAAGCGAACATAAACAGTTTCATTGAGTTAGCAGTGGGACAGAACTATGAGATGTGTATTCACGCATTTCCTAAGGGTGAAGTGTTAAGTGAATTTGGACAGTGTGGCGTCCGTGACGTCACTAGAATCAGCCGCTGTGAGGCCAAAGTCATTTCATAGACAGTATCAGCGACAGACAGTTTCTTTTTCTTAACCGTTTTTCTTATCATACGAGAGGAACAGACGCGGTATCATCGATTCTCGGAGGCATCGGGAAGAAGAACTTTAGTGAAAGGCATACCCACTCCTTGGGGTAGCATCTCGTCCCATGAGACCTTAACGTGTCTATCGAATCCGGGCGTAGAAAGTGTTTCGCCGTTTTGGTCTCAACTTAGACAAATGCAATCGATCACTGTCCGAATACCATGCCCTAGACATATCCTGACCAATCGCTGCATATTCATCCCATTCTATAACAGCAGCTTTGTTCGCTTATTAGTTGGGCAGAACTAGGGGATGTGTGTTCATGCCTTTTCCCAATGTTATTAGTGCTCAATGATGGCAGCCTGCTTCAGCTGACTGGCAGCAGGACAGTACAAAGGGAGGTGGTCTCATACCTTTCCCGAATGTAATAGTCGCAAGTGAACATAGCCAGCCTCAGCTGAATGGCACTGAGACACGACAAATGACTAGATTTATAAGATATGAAGACAAAAAGAACGATCATAGATTCATACGTTCTCAAATGATTTTATATTGCGAGATTCCTAAGTGTTTATTTAAGAAGAAAGCCAGTCAAGTTTGGATTACATTTAGAATAGCAGCCATTAAAGAAATAGAGAATTGTTTGTAGGTACGAGCTTGCTAAAAGATTATTTTAAGAGAAGCCTATGAAAGTGGGCAGTCTATTTTGATAGAACACATTGGCGAGGAAGGATTTTATTTGCGTGACGAGCTGTTGCTTATAATATTATATAACCATATCAGATGAAGATATAACACTTCACAGCACAAGCGAAACTGAATTTGGGACAAATCCCAAAAGTATATATATATATATATATATATATATATATATATATATATATATATGTGTGTGTGTGTGTATGAGGAAATAAGAATTAAAATCAACATTCACAATATTTGCTTGCTTTCATGTAATAGATATTAAATTACATCACTTCGTGTTCTTCTTAGTTTAAATTGATTTACAGAGTTAACTTTATGAATATTTTAGAAAAATTTTGAAAACATAACTTTTTTTTTTTTTACTTCGGTTTATAAATAAGTGCAGGGAAAATATTTGCATGTAACTTGCTAAAATCCCTCGGATGAGGAAACGCGTTGGTAAAGAAAGGTTTTCCTTTTCTCTTTATTTCACACAGAAAAAAAATATGACACCGTAATAGCAATAGGTATAAAAAACACACATACACACACAAAATATATATATATATATATATATATATATATATATATATATATATATGTGTGTGTGTGTGTGTGTGTGTATGTTTGTGTGTGTCTGTAAATATAAATAAATACGTTCTATTTTTGATATTGAGCACTTTATCCCGTAAATATAGCACACCTTAATACTATATTTCTTCATATATATATGTATATATATATATATATATATATATATATATATATACACCCGATGCGATGAGAACGAAAGTAATATATAAATTACAACGTTCACAGTATTAATCCAAAAGAGGGCTCGATACCGATAGTAGAACGATAATTATTCGATTCTCACCGTCGAAGTGCTGTTGAAATGCACTGAAACCAAGTTGCATCTTTGTAGTGAGTAAAATGGTTTTGTCTATATGATAAAATTATTATAAAGGGATATATATATATATATATATATATATATATATATATATATATATATATATATATATATATATATATATATAGTGCACCAGGTCTCTGTATTCGGCTCTTCAAAAGTGTGGATGGTCCTGCACGAAACCTTCACCACTGTAATCAAATCTCATGTGCTGTTGTCGGGCTGTCGGTTTCCTGGGAACTGATCTGCTTGACCCTCATATGTCGAATTCGATGGGAGAGTCGAGTATATATATATATATATATATATATATATATATATATATATATATATATATATATATATATATATATATATATATATATATAAGTACTAGATTGGCGGCAAGGTTTCATTCATTTACAGCTGAAATGCCTAGCTGCAATCGTAAGTTTTATGTTAAGAGTTTTTTTTTCTTGCACTAGTTATCATCTGTCTTCTTAATTCCTTCTCTTGTATTGTTCTCTTTCCTTACTAGTGTTTTTTTTTCTTCATATTCTCTGACACTCGCTAGCCTCTTACGTCTTATTCGCTTAATTGGAGGAATTGATTAAAAAAAATATTTGATGAATATATACATGAATATATAAAATATCTAAAATGTCAAATACAGATAGAAAATACTATTTCTTTTAATGTCTGAAAAATATTTAAAAATTCCAGAAACGACAGAAACAAAAAAAAACGGAACCACAGTGTGGGAGAGAAATCAAAAGAAAAAAAAAACTCAAATTAGTCATCAGAGATACAAAAAGGATGACTACTATTACTAATAATAATATATTACAATGTAGTAATAATTTTTATGGCAATTTACAATTCACACAGACAGATCAATGAAATTGCCCAAACATCGTGATCAGAGACAGCAAAAAAGAAAATGTACTTTCTTATCGCAATAGCAGTCCCTGTAGATTGTAATGTATCTTTAAAGAGCTTCAAAAAAACTATCAAAATACAAGGATCTTGAGGTGGAAATCTCAAAAATGTGGCACATGAAGACATCAATATCTTCGGATTGATTGGAAAAGTTTCCAATAGATTCATCGAAAGGATTCTTGCTATCTCATGCCTTTAAGAAATACAAAAAAATGTTATTAACAAGTACAGTTCACACATTACGAAGAGCTTTATTTATGTAAAATACATGTGATCTCAGGGTTCTTCTCATTTTTTGTCTTTTACTAAAATGATCAGAGGAAAGGGGCTTTAGTTGAGACCCTGAAGGAAATGTGCATTCAATAGAAATCAAGGCAAATAATAATAATACTAATAAATACTAATAATAATACTAATAAAGGTACTATTATTACTGCTACTACTACTACTACTAATAATAATAATAGTAATGATAGTAATAATAATAATGATGATACTACTACTAAAATAATAATGATAATAATGATGATACAACTACTGCTACTATTACTAGTAATAATAAAAATAATGATGATGATGATGATTATACTACTACTACTACTAATAATGATAATAATAATGATACTGCTACTACTAATAATAATAATGATAATAATAATGATGATGATACTACTACTACTAATAATGATAATAACAACAATGATACTACTACTACTAATGCTAATAATGAGGATAATATTACTACTACTAATGATAATAATAATATGATAATACTATTACTGATAATGATAATACTAATAATGATGATACTATTACTACTACAACTACTACTAATAGTATTTATAATGATAATAATAAAGATGATACTAATATTACAATTACTAATATTAATAATGATAATAATGATACTACTGCTACTAATAATAATGATAATAATAATAATGATGATGATGATACTACTACTACTAATATTAATGATGATGAGGATCATGCTACTACAACTACTAATACTAATAATAATGATCATACTACTATTACTACTACTACTACTACTAATAATAATAATAATAATGAATACATAAAAGCTAAAACGAATGAAAAAGCATAATTAATATGCAGGACAGAAAGGTACAACATCAAAAAAATCCCGAAAATAATAATCATAAAAAATCCGATTTAAAATAAAAAAGAAACAAAAAAAAAAGAAAAAAAAAACACTTATTTCCAGTTCAGCTACCCCCACCCACTTTTCTCATCATTCTTTTCTTTAGGGTCAATGTTTTTTTGTGCATCAACACATCCTTGTTCTTTTCTTTAGCGCCTTTGATCTTTTCAGGTGAATGAGTGAATATCGTAAGAGGGTAAAATATCATAGAGAACTAGAAAAAGTAAAAACCGGATGCTCCGTCAACATGATCACATTTCTGCTTTGGTTCAGTTCAGCGCATGCGCACAACCTCCACAAATACCAGGTTGAAGCAAAAAATTATAACATACGCATTATTTGAAATATATATATAATTTCTGCCGCTGTACACTGCGATCTTCAGATGTCTTTAATTAAATTTAATCAGTAGACCTATATATATATATATATATATATATATATATATATATATATATATATATATACACACACACACACACACACACACACACACACACACATATATATATATATATATATATATATATATATATATATATATACCATATAGAAGAACTGGATCCTTTATTTCATCGACAATGGTGGATTGTTCTAGTTCCACGTGCCATGCCTCTCCTGGATATCGCAGTTTCAGTTATTTCCCTCAAGAAGGCTGGAGCGTACAACGGCCGGTTCGAGGTGAATATAGCAATAAAGATGAGGACAGCAGTATGATTAATGTAAATAATGCAAATAATTGCAATACCCCATCTCAGAAATATGGACAAATACCATATAGAAGTTATTGATAAATATTTAATTAATAGATAATCAGAAAGAACGCTAAAACTTAAGCAGCAGCCGTAAGAAGAAGATATTAGTCCGGATGTAAGTAATGATAACTCCTCATCCCAGAAATCCAGACAGGAATTTATCGCATACCTTATTTATTTTTATTCTGTCTATCTAGCTCAGACATTCATAAGTCAACCATCAGGGTCCTCCATCAAGGTCGGAAAGTCCTTAGGGTGTTACTGTATGCCATTAGATATTTGATCAATATAGGTGGTTTATGGGCGACCAACCCGTATTGCGCCATGGCTAGGTGCCCAGCATAGTAGACCACTCGTAAGTTCTTGTTTAGCGCGTCAGTAGTGTCCTGCAAAGCGCATTCTGCGTTCGTATAAGATTGCAGAATGATCAGAAATGGGTCCATAGAGTTGTGATTTAGTTGGATATTGTCTTCAAGAGTTATTAAGTATAGCTCCCAGCATCCGAATATAGGTTCCATCAAGATTAGACTCTAGGGTTCTAGTTAATGTCTAGGCGGTGGCACCATACATTAAAACTGATTCTACAGTGGCGCGAAAGTATCTCCGTTTGAGGTTGTCTGGTTGATCAAATTTCCAGATGATATCCATTTTATTCAAGGTAACCTAAGCTTTAGCTATACTAATTTTCACATCCTTTTCAATAGAATATATTTCTTTCCTGGGGTTTCTAAATGATTCGATATACCTAAACATTTTATTTATATAAATTCATAGCAGTATTATGCAGACATAGATGCATTTTCCCTCGTTTCCTACGACTTCTTTCTTATATTGTGTTCTGTGTCCATTCAGGAAGTGGGCGGTCATAGCTCTCCACAATTTCCTATCGTGTGTAACTCTTAGTAAAATTCATATTTCTGCTACGTCTCCTAATCCATGTTCTGTCAACCAAGTACACAAAGTCGTTAGTTAGCTTATGTGCTATTTTCTTCTGTCTCTCTTGCCTTCATTATGTCTTGTGAGTGTCAAGTTTTCTAAGCCTTCTTCCCTCATTAATTGCCTCTTTGTAATGCTAAGTATATGTGCCATTTTGCTTTTATATTTCACATGTTCAGTCTATAATATTCCCAGCATCCTTCTGTAGAGCCATATTTCTGTTGTTTCATGTCCCTTCCTCACCCGTGTTAAGATTGTCCAGCATTCACTGACATATGTAAGGACCAATATTACATATCAGTTAAGTACTGCTTTCTATTTTTCTAAATATATTTTCCTGTTTTTTATACTTTGCTTAGCTTTTGGAAGGCATCTTTCGCTATTTCCAATACACCTTCGGATTTCGCATGTTACATTTTCTGTCCTCTGTTAAAACACTTCCTAGATATTTAAATTTTTGCACTAGCTTGAATTTGCTATCGCCAATTTGTAATTCGTATCTTGGGCCGTTCCTTTTGCTGGCAACCATAGATTCTGTCTTCTGTTTTCTTACGACACATTCCTAAGACATTACGCTACATTTTAACGTAATTCCTTGTTATTCCTGTCTCTACTCAGATCTAAACTTCAACAGCTGAATTGGTAAAGAAAACTGGTTGTCACTGACAATACATTCGAAAGTAAACTGAATGGGTTGAAAGTGGATGCAAGTCGCGAGCTTCGTTCGTGTGAACGGCGCCAGCATCGATTTTCTTTTTTAAGTCTCCATTTTCATGCAACATGGCGATTTGCTGATGTACATTCTTCTGGTGAAGCTATACTCTCTTTGTTTAATGTAAATGTTGTTCCCGGCATGCACCGGAACTTTTCGTTTTTGTCCCCTTTCCATCTCGAATGGATCAGCCGTAGATATTTTCTTTACTACGTAATTTATTTTGTACTTCCCTCTCGTCTAAAGAGCAAGACTCTTGACTCTACTTATTGCCAGAATACAGCGCCCACTCGGGCGTCGGGCGGAACAGCCCGACTAAAAATATTTTACTTTTAGTTGGAATGTGTTTGTTATATTTTAGTTTCGTTTGTGTGTTCATTCCCTTCCATTTCACTTCATGCAATTACATTTTTATATAGTGATTTTCCAAGCGTAGCTAAGATGTGGCACAAGGCCGAAAGTATGAAGCACCCAGCAAGGATTGAACTCAGTCTTCAGTCGTAATTGTTCTAGAGAGACAAGCTTGCTAACCATTTCACCACTTAGAAGTGCCGCGGGTTTTTCTAAGTGTAGTTCAGATGCATCACAAGGCCGAAAGTATGGGGCACCCAGTGAGGATCGAACTCCCTATTTAGTTGTAATTGTTCTAGAGAGACAATTTTGCTAACCATTTCACCAAGTAGAAGTGCCGAGTGATTTTCTAAGCGTAGTATGGAGCACCCGGTGAGGATCGAACTCATTATACAGTTGTAACTGTTTTAGCGAGACCAGCTTGCTAACCATTACGCCACCTCGAGGTGTCCAATTACATTTTTATATATTTTTATAAAAAATGATAGAAACCGATAAAAAAAGAACATTTGTTATATCATGATTTTTTTATGTCATGGGTTTGTTTGTCATTGTTGGATTGTATGGCGATAAATAAGTTCTGGGTAAATTGTAATAGATGAATGGGTTGTGAATCCGATTGAGCCGACCAAGCATAGAAATGAATATAATATGGGAACCAGTAATAAGGAGTGCCTGAGAAAAGCGATAATAACAACAAAAATTTCAATATGAGCTCTTGTTAAAAACATATAATGATAACAGCAAAAATTGATATACTGGTAAAAAATGATTGCTGAAGACATTAGGTTTATAATACCCAGAAATTCATACACTGATGTCCTCAAGGACACATGGTACATTGGATAAAGACGTTGGTTAGATCCAGTGACAGGATCCAAAGAGTGTGAGTTCAATAGTTAAGACAGTGGAGAAGTTGGAGAGGGGAATTAACAGGAGAGAACTGATAAATGACATCCATTAACATGAACATTTTATTGCTATATTATATTTATGGAAATAATATATAAATGTTTTTTCAACTGACGTTCTGCTTGTACTTTTCCTTCAGAAAATCAGCTTTTTCATGTTTTCTGACCTTTTATATGTTATTTAAAAAATTGTTGTTAAATACTTTGTGGATGCAGTTGTATAACTACCACATGTTATTTTTGGACTATTTACAAAATAATAATACCTCCCTTCATCGCTAAAAGAAATTTGAGAAAAATATTTTTGCGAGCCGGTGTTAAATTATTTTCTAGCTAAGAAAAACCTTGTATTCAATACTTCAATGTGAAATTAGATCTTTGATATCCCTTGTGGATGTAAAAATAGAAGTGTAATGCTTCTTGGGGTTCAAAACAATTTCAAAGGCCAGCTTCATCTACACATGCTTGCACACATCTATCCATATAATGGAAAATATGAACCAGCACTCGCTGACAAAGGCCTTGTCTATGCATTAACAGACACATTAGGTTGACCATCATGAAATAAACACTTAATTACTGGAAAAAACAAAATTGACTGCAAAGAAAATTGAAAAAATTAACGGTTATTAGATATTTCTGAAAATAATATATAAAGGTTTTGTTTTTTTTCAACTGACGTACTGCCTCTACTTTTCCTCCAGAAAATAAGATTTGTCCTGTTTCAGTTAAAAGATGTGTTGTTGTTAAATGTTTAGATTCCCGACACTCAGGAACAAAAACCTGAGAAGACGGATCCCAACATTTCCACCAGTTGAGAACTTCCCAGATCGGATCTCTGCTATGCTACCTGCACTGAATCGACTCA
The DNA here is from genome assembly GCA_903632075.3 of Acanthosepion pharaonis. Classification (NCBI taxonomy): domain Eukaryota; kingdom Metazoa; phylum Mollusca; class Cephalopoda; order Sepiida; family Sepiidae; genus Acanthosepion; species Acanthosepion pharaonis. The sequence goes on along the minus strand of CAHIKZ030005446.1, from coordinate 200,283 downwards.
TTCACATTAACTTCCTATTCGAATGTTAATGAGGAAGTTCCGCAAAAATATCTTCTTCCCCAAACTGTTGCATTGTGGAACGAACTCGCAAGAGAATGCTACGTTGCTACCATCTTACCCTTTCAGGGCTCGGGTCTTGTAAATGCTCATAATATGGAATTCTTGCTCTCAACTTAGAACAACCGCTTTTAGTAACCCTCTAACTTGAGGGGCTCTTAGGCCTTGCATTTGATGAATAATAATAATAATAATATTTCCAGCCGTGAATTTTTAGCCTTTTGTGTGTTCAACAATATTGAGGAAATTTGAATCTAGGTAAATTGTTCGGCAGTAAATTGCTCGACTGTAAATTGCACGAAAGGCAGATTGCTCAAAGTAATTTCGAAGCTTACTGCTTCTCGAGGCTCATAACTATTTCGGAGGCCAGTTTGATCTACACGTACGCGCACGCACACATACTCCCACACACGCACATAATGGAAGAGAGACAGACAGCAGCCAATGACTCAGGTCTTGTCCACGCACACAACAGAAAGGATTAAGCAACAGCCGGTGACTAGGCATATGTCTCCGAACTCACAAACACATTAGGCCTACTATCATAAAGTAAGTAAACTGCGCCGTCTCACCACACGTGAACGGAGCTGGGTATAATAGGAAACAATGTTGAAGGTTATTTAAGAAGTGTTGCATATAATATTTCATACTAATAGAGTAAATATTAGCAAACAATACTTATATTTTTTATTTTTTTTAAATCACGGAGAATAACAGTAATAATAAAAATGCACCCTTTATTTTGAACTATGATAAAAAATAGCAATGTAGAAAAAAAAATAAGACCTGCTATTCTTCAATTTTAACTGTTCAGTTAACAACAATGAAGTTGTTTTATTTTATCGTATAGTAAATATTAGAAACAATGTAGTTTTATTTTTTTTAACCACAGGTTTCGAGCAAACTGCTTTTCGAGCAATTGATAGTTTGAGAAATTATTTTTCGGGCAACTGATTTCGAGCAATTTACCGGATACCAGGCAATTTGACTCCTATAAAAACTACTAGGAGAAAATCTTCAAAATAAAAGACCTTCTCCTTTTTTTTCTTATATTATAACTGACAGTATTATTTTTTTAATGATTTTTCTTCCGGGGTATTACTTATAGTGTTTGACTCAACCGAAAACTTTTCAGTCCATCAATCACGTTAGGATAACAGTGACGAAACCTTTTCATGGGAGTATGACATAGAAGGTCGCAAAAGGATATAACTTCACCCTTTTCTCAAGGCTATTAGTTCTGAGTTGGTATCGCTTTAAAAAAATAGAGGTTTCCTTGTTGCGCAGAAGAGAAATTATAATGTCCCATCATTAATACAGTCTAATGTGTTTTGATCCACTGACTAGAATATCTGTAAATTGTTGGCCTTTTCCTAGGATATGTTTGATTGATTAATTTGATTTTTTACGCCTTATCAAACTTACATGTTCTTTAAAGCCAGTAAATATTTTTAGATCGTAAGAAGTTTTCATAAATAACGATTTACTGATACAATTCATGCTAATTAATCCATAGCTGGGGATGACTAGAAAAGGTGAGTTCATGCCTTTCCCAATGGTGTTTGTGAGTAAATGAATTTAAAGGAACCGACTGGAATTAGAACTCGGTTCTCTGATTTCCAGCTGCAAATCATTATACCAGACGCGCATCCAAGATCATAATATCTAACATTCCTAAGCGGTCACCCATTTAAGTACTGACCCAGATCGACGTCGCTTTACTTGGTGGTCGTACAAGAACCTGTGATATAACGAGATCTGCCTGTAAGCACCATTGAAGACTAGAATGTCGCATCTTAGTGTGTTTGATTCACACATGAGAGGTTCCGTAAACTTGATACCTTTAATCAAGGCTAAGCTTGATTGACTGATTTGTTTTTTACGGCTTATCAACCTTCTGTGGATTATTCAAAGCCAGTGAATATTTTTTACATCGTCAGAATCATTTATAGATAATAAAAATTTATAGAGATGTTCTACTAATTAACCCATAGCTGGGGGTGAGAAGAAGCGGTGAATTCATACGTTTCCCAAGAATGTTTGTGCGTAAGTGAATTTAACAAATCCAAGTGGAATTGGAACTCGTTTCTCTGATTTCCATTTTGGAGCCGTTATCTACTGTACCATCTGGACAACCTAGATTTCTTCTATTCACAACCGGTCACCCATCTAAGTGATGACTAGACTCGACGTCGCTTAACTTTGGTGGTCCTACGAGAACTGTGGCTGAACGTGATATGACTAAAAGCCCCATTGAAGACGAGAATGTCGCATAATAAATACAGTTTAGCATGACAATTTTCTCAGAGTTAATCTGTGGAAAAGACAATATTTATAAATGTAAAAAACAATGAGAAAACTTTATTATTAGCCGGCGCCTTTTGTCCAATGTGGACTTTTTTCAAGGCAAAATCGAAATGAATTTATTAAACAAAGTAACTAATATTAACAAAACAAAATGTCCTTAGAAACTGGAAGAATTTAGAAAACGCTATTATATTCATATTATCAACTGAAAATTACGTCACCTGTGGAAATATTGTTTTTATTGTTGTGTTGACGGATTCAACCATTTTCTTTTGATTTTTTTGATACAGTTGTGTACGTTTGTTTGGGAGGGGAGTAATTCTGTTAGGAAAGGTGAAATAGGGAAAAAACCTGGGTGTAGATTAATATTTGGATAATATTCAATGGCGGCACTCTCGAGGGTTTTCCTGCTGTCTGCGTTATTTTCTTTTTTTTATGAGTGTAGCATTTTTTGAATAATAGTTTAGTAAGTTTGATCCCTACACTATGCGGTACCGTAAACTTGTGCCCTTTTCCAAGGCTAAGCAAAATCTTTTTTTTCAAGTCTTTCAGTTGCTATCCTAAGGACAGGTGATTAGAATGATAGAATGTCACTTTGGAAACACCCTGTAGATTTTGATCAATCTTATCAAAGAACAAGTATAACATTTTGAGAAGGAAGGAGGCTATGATTAGAAATACAAGATATTCTTTATTTTGGTATATTTTGCGTGTTTATTTTAAATCTTGCTGTAGAAACAGTGTTACAATTTCACTACCGGCGTAGTGATTCTTTGGTCACAAATCAAGAATCAGCTTTTACATGAGATCGAATCACATGCGAGTAAATATGCTATGAAATATTTCTTCAAAAGACACAAAGATTTGATTAGATTACCGGATGTATGCGCCACTGACGTCGTGAAAGTAATTTTCTCTCTAATTAAGCAGTTATTTGAATTTTATCTACATTTAAAACCAATAATGTCTATTTTTGTGTTCATTATTTAATTAATGGCTCCGGTAAATGTGGATATAGTATAATGAAATAGAGCAAAGAAAAAATACGAACGAGGCACATAGACTAGTAATTGGATTAATGTCGGTTGCTTATGGCCTTTATTGATAAAATACATTAGAAATATATAAACGTCTCATTGGAAAATTATACGAGTATCAATCGTGTTTACATTGAACATCGAAGTAGGGCTAGATGTAACCATAAATTTTATTCTATCAGTTTCTTTTCTCGCACATCTTGCTCATGGAACTCCCTTCCGTTTCCAGACTTTCCAGCCAACTTTAATCTTCAAAAATTTAAATGCAATATTAATCGGTGTCCTTCTGATAAATCTTTCCTTTTCTCGCTCTTTTTTTTTCTTAATGCTTCTGTTCCTAATTTTTTCTCACCCTGTAACCCCTTGTGTCCTAGCGTCTTTATTGCTTTGCATGAAATGATAATGATTATATATATATATATATATATATATATATATATATATATATATATATATGTGAAGAAATATAGTTTTAAGGTGTGCTATATTTATGGGATAAAGTGCTCAAGAGAGCGTATGTAAATATAAATTGAAGTCCACTCGACAAGCCGACAGGCTAGTTCATGCTAGACGCAATCGTCTAGCATGAAACTGCCTGTCGCTAGTGAGGGTTGACTTCAATATTCACTTTTATATTTACATACCCTCTATCTCTGAACTTCGACATACCTTGTCTGGTGACAGAGAGTTTGACCAGCACAGCTGGAGACGTCTCTCAACTTTAGACCAACATACAGTATGTACTACTTTATTTATATGTATGGGGACATACCCATTATCGTCTGTAGGTATACTACAATAAACAGGCAATAAGCAGAAATTTCCAGGTCGTATAGTTAATCATAGGGGATTCAGAGATTGTGAGACTGAATATAATTCGCTGAGACACAGATTAAAAGTTTTATGATCTGCTAATCTCCTACGATGAATAAATACGAACGGGTTATTTTGGTTTATCGCTTGTTCTTATGAAATTAATGTTTTATGGGGGAAATATGATCCTTGTGAAATGAAAATAAATAATAATACAAATAAAAGCATAATAAAAACTAAAATAAACAATAATAAATAAAGAGAAAATAAAATCTGATTTGATAGGAGTTACATTCGAAATTCTTTAACGATACAGAAAACATAGCTTTTTCTTTTATGTTTAATGATGAAGCCAATTGACAAAAATAAGCGACGAAATTTTCTTAAACAGTATAATTGTTTGTTCACATTCAAAATGTTTCTAATTAACGCCGAATTGAGGGTATGTGTTTCGAATGTTTCATCTTGCGAGGATGTAATGTATTAGACTCCGTCTCTCCCTCGTGTAAGGCCAAGCGTTTTGTATAACCTCCTGTCATCCGATTACCTTTTGTGTGCATATTTTTTATTAAGATGGTTTCACTTACTTTTTTAATTTTCGTTCACCTTCAGATATCAATTGAGAATCGATTATGCAGTTGATTGCTTTTAGGTCGCTTTCTAGTATTTTTCTGTTTGACGTGACACTGAAAACAGAACTTTCTTTGGTTAATCTTAGGATGAACCCAGTCTATATTGGGGTCACCACAGATCAACTCCGCTTAGATCAAAGGTTTTTGATATTCATTAAATTTGATTCAAACCTCTGATATTTACTGACATGAATCACATACTGCAATATCTTTACCGTGCTCTTTCTATAGAACCTTGCATAGACTCTTTCAGAACAATTAACTTTATATTAGCAAGTGTCATCGTCTAAACAGAAAACAATATCAACAGTCTGAGAGTTACTATAAATATGAAAAGAATGATAATGTTGTTTTTTATTGAGATATCCAAAACTCTTTATGATGCACATATTGTCCCAAGTCTATCAATCATTGTTCAGATTATTAGAATGGGTACTACCTACAGGGGTTGGACAAAATAATTAAAACACATGTCAAATTAAGAAAATTTATTTAATATGGAGCTGGTCCTAGTTTAGCCTCACATACAGCGTTAGTCTGTCTAGGAATGGAATCATGCAGCTTTCTGACTTCATCCAGAGGAATTTTCAGACATTCTTCCATGAACACTTGCTCCAGCTGTTTAAGACACGACAGTGGAGGATAGCGGCTCCTAACTTGTCGCTCCAAAATGAAACACAAATGTTCAATAATATTGATATCTGGAGATTGGAGAGGCCACTCCATGTGTTCTAGTTCACTTTCATGCTCTTCATACCAATTCTTAACAACTCGAGCGGTATGTATTGGAACATTATCGCCTTGGAAGATGCAGTCAATGTTGCGAGTGGAGAGAAGAAGTTTCCTCACGGCAGCTCTTCCATGATATCCAGCGTTATGGAGCTCACGACGAACAGTTTTAGTAGAAACTGGACTATTCAAATGATTATTCAACCCAGCGGTCACTTTGGCCACAGTAGACCGATGATTTTTTTTGCTACATTGCGTTTCAATCCACGTCAGTCCATGTCAGTAAGTTTGCAAGTCCGGCCCAAATTGCTACGGTTACTAGAGGTTTCGCCCTGTTTCTCGAATTGCGTCAGAGTTCTTGATATGGTAGCTTTTGAAAAACTAATCAGTTCAGCAACCTTAGCGATCGAGGCTCCTGCCATGCGAGCTCCAAAATTTGCTCTTTTTCGAACTCGCAGAGGTCACGCATTTAGCTTAAATTTTACTAAATTCTAACAAATAAATAAGACAAAAACAGTAAATTAGATAAATAAATGTATTTACAATAGATATAACCTGTAATTACGAAATTTTACTTAAAGTTTTTAATATAATAGGTCTGTGAAATACAGGAGTGGATTTTGCAACTGTTACAATTATTTTGACCAACCCCTGTATATAAATGTGCTTATGTCTATATACCTCACTCTTCCCATATCTATCTATCTATCTATCTCTTTTTCTCCTCTCTCTCTCTCTCTCTCTCTCTCTATATATATATATATATATATATATATATATATATATATATATAGTGTGCAAAGGATATACCTGGCGACTTGCTTCGAGACTTGCTAGTCTGCTAAGCGATTCCCTGCCTTTCAGTAGTGTATTCTCTTTTACAATAATCCTCTCTTTTATCTGAGCTCACGTTGCTGTGTCTTTCACTCGAATACCACCTTTGTCTGTTTGTAACCGCTTACAGATACAATATTTATATATATATATATATATATATATATATATATATATATATATATTTATGTGTATGTGTGTGTGTGTGTGTGTATATATATATATATATATATATATATATATATATAAGCATGTAAATGGATATAAATCCGACAGAATGAAGAAATTTTGAAAAACAAACAAAAATTCTTAAATGTAGTTAAAATGAAAGAAATGTCGACGTCTGACGTTTCGGTTTAATAAACCTTTTCAAGACAATATTCATCAAAATACAATTCAGTTCAATATGACAAATACGATGGACATAAAACACAAGTCTTATTCAGAACAGATAACTGAAAATTTTAAAATGATCAGCCTTCCGTCTAACATGGTCACGCCGTCGTCACATGGGCGACGCTTTCATAACGTATTCCTAAAAGTTTGTGATTATTTTGAAATGAAAAAGAAAATGAAAAGAATTCTATTAGGTTCTAAAATTCTTATGTGTATGCTTGTCGAGCATCAATCTCGCTAAAAAGGGGAAATATTAAAGAAACCAGGTCTAGTATTCACCGTGCGTGAGATGGATATTATACCTGCTTCATAAATCCTCCTGAGATTTTTATTATGAAAATATTTTAATACTTTCACGGAATCGAAATCGAATTATGATCTGCTTTAGTTGTGTGTACAACTAAAGCATTGTTAAAATTACCGAGACGAATATCTCGTTTATGTTCGAAAACACGAGATTTTAAGGACCTACCTGTTTCACCCACATATTTTAGGTCACAATTTTTGCATGATATTTGATAGATGCAAGCATCGGATGTAATATGTTGTCTGCTGGTGCTATTTAATAAACTACGGATAGTCCTAGTAGGTAATATAGTAGTTCTAATTTTTAATGCATTTAGATTATGAGAGATACGTTCGGTCAAATGGTTATTTGGTAAAAAGATGCGACCAAACGAAATATTATCAGAGGCAGCTGAAATTGTATCTTTCATTGATCTAGTTGTAGTGGCCTTTGAGGTGTCATTTTGCGCTGATGAGTGAATTTTCAACGCTTTATTTTTAGCTCTCTGTAATAATTGTCTCGGATACGAAAGATTTGAAAAGGTATCCTCAATATATGTAAATTCATCATTTAAATATTTTTATGAACAGATGCGAAGAGCCCTCAAATAGAATCCAATAACAATACCCCTCTTAGTGTTAGTATCATGGTGAGAGTAAAAATGTAAATAGTCATTTTTACATGTAGGTTTACGATATACTTTAAATTCTAATTTATTTTTATTTTAATGAGTAATATGTCTAAAAAAAAGGTAAGGAATTATTAGATTCAAGTTCATAGGTAAATTCTATAGTAGGTTCTATTCTATTTAATCTATCAGTAATCTCGTTTAAATCATGCTTATGTGGGTAGATAAAAAATGTCATCGATGTATCGAAAGTAATGTGTATCAGGTGACATCTTCTCTCTCGTTTTTATATATATATATATATATATATATATATATATATTAGATTAAATCCGCTCTATCGGCCAGCACTGAAGCTAGCTCCTGCGGAGGGATCTTTATTAGGCTTTCGGCTTGTTCAAGAGTTTGTGTGCCCCTAAGTCTTTGCATATTATCAATATTGGAAGCTCTCCTGGCTGACGTTTGGTTTGAGTTTTCATGTACACGGGACTTTCTTTTCCTCGCTGCAGCCGTGGCTGATTTGATTGCAATCTGGTCCTCTGTTGGCAGAGATTTCTTTTGCAAGGCATGGTGATGCTGTATGCGACAGACAACAATAAACTACAGAAGTACTCAAATTTAATCTCGGCATGTAAGTATTGTTTTAATATTTAAGCTTACCTTTGAAAATTTAAACGAAAACTCCTCTACTGCCACTTAATTTAAAGACAGTTTGAAGTACATGGGTTTTTACTTTCCGTACAAACAATTATTTTTATTTCATGGGTGACTGTCGCTGGATTTCTCATTTAATTACAATTATTCACAAATTTATTTCCAAAAACGCCTTTAGTAAAAAGATTTCAGGATTGCCGGTCCAGATCCAACCCGGAATGTTTTTAATTTACTCACAGAATCAGCCTGATTGCAAAAATCGTATAATATGTTGGGCTACGGTCTTAGATGTTACGTTTTTAAAATATGACACACTGACATTTCCATATATATATCACCATATTTATACGAACGCACAACCTTTAAAAATTTAAAATCAAACTCAGCGTTGCTACTGCGCGCTCCAAAAACAATAACTCATTTTCAATAGCATTTTCGGATACAACAATACATATATTTTCGTTGTCCTCTTATTACTAAGAGAAAAAACAAGAACAACATCTATTCTATACCTGAAGATATCTGTAGGAACAGACGAAAGCTTGTAGTAAAAATAAGAACTAATACGGCAGAAATTTATGGAAACAAGGATCAATTCATTCATAACGGATTCGGAGGTTTTTGTATATTATTTGAATTGTTTGCGATGATGGATTTCTCGCCAATTAAATCATTAACCTTTGCTTTTGTTTTTGTGTGAATAATTCATGAATTTGTAAATTGATTGCACGTTTATCGTAATATATATATATATATATATATATATATATATATATATGATAAAAAGGCTTAAACACTAATATTCCATGGTCATAATTTATTCCATTGGAATCGTAAATACGATCCAATTCATAAATTCGGAAATAAAAATAGAATTTAGAGAGAGTGTAGGTATGCGTATATGGATGTATGTATATGTAGGTAGATGTATATGTAGATATGTTTATATGTGTGTGTATGTTTTGGTATGTATGTACTCATATATATCCGTATATGGGTGTATATGTATGTATATATGTATGTATGTATAGTTAGACGGATAGATATAAGGATACATTGTTTATTTGTTTAGATGGATGTATGTAATTGTATGGAGATGTAAGGTTTTACGTATATATATTTATGTGCACGTATGTGTATGTCCGTATGTATATATGTGTGTAAATGTGTATATATATGTAGGAGTGGATGCGTATGGATGTATGTGTATATGTATGTATGTGTGTATTTATGTACGTATGTGTATACATGTATGTGTATGTGTGTGTATGTATGTGTATGTATGTATATGAGAATATATATATATTTATATATATATGTGTGTGTGTATGTGTGTACATGGGTATATGTATGTATGTACGTGTATATGTTATTGTGTATGTGTGTATACGCATGTGTTTTTGAACATAGAAATATAGGTCCTTGCTGGATTAGATAATCGTTATATTTATAGGTTTATATTTGATTTGTAACCTGTAGTCGATATTAATTTTGTCAAATTTTCTTAATTGCAGTTTTCCTATTCTTATTTGGTCGGATTCTCTATCTGTTTCCACGTAAACCCTGTGTTCTCACAACTTACACAAATTCTTGCTTTACAATTGGTCTACTAATTTAGTGTACTTAAGTTATTTTGGCACAAGGCCAAAGGACTTCAACGCCAGGTAAGAACTAATCTCACTACTTTAGTAATGGCTTTTGAGATAAGCTAACTGAAACTTCTCTGTAACAATACGGTCAAATATTTTGAATTTAGGTTCAAAGCCTGCATCACTTCGTTGAATTATATTAATTTTACCAGTGAACCGACAGTTGAACTATGGCAGGTGCCAATATTTATTTTCATATAAGCATTGGTTTTGGAGGCAAGTTGGGGTAATGGATAGCGACTTGGATTGAGGAATCAGAGAGCCGAGTTCGAATTCCAGTCGACTCCATTACATTCCCTTACGTGCTAATACCCTTGGGAAAGGTGTAAATCCTCTTCTTCCCCCTCCAGCTAAATAGCAAGACAGACTGGGTTCTATAGCCTTGGATGGCAACTGGTTTGGGAGAAGAAAAACTCTGAATTCAAAACCTACGGAGGGTCGTTTGGGGACCTTGTGGCACGTAGTGCACCAGGTCTCTGTAATCGGTCCTTCAAAAAGTGTGGCTGGTCCTGCACGAAACCTTCACCATTATAATCAAATCTTATGTGCTATACATGCCGGTTGGGGACCGCTTGTGAATTCCAAATTCCCATGAAACTCTAAGATTGGAGCCGGCTCAACCCACCTCGGGTGAATTCCGTTACAAGAAAAAGATTGGGTTTCCGATTTCCTCTAAAGTCTATTTCAAATTTCTCCGCCTAAAACTCTGGATTCTTATTTAATATTGAAATACTTTTCTTTTTTCAATAGGAGTGCATGTCTGCCTTTGCTCGATTCTCATACCTTCAAGATCTTTTGAACAGGAGTATAGATATATACCGTGTTTCATGTTTAGGATTGGGTTTCCGGTTCCTTCTAACATGTCCGTTTCTTTCACTTCCGGCGGCTCCTTGTGTCTTGGTAGCATTGTCTCCTTGCTTGGTTTGTTGCCTCTTACTCTACAACACTCTACCTCGAGTGACTCTTGTGTTTTGTACATCTACCCGTATTATTGCCTATATCATTGGTATTAGCAAGCTTGTCATAATTAAAATAGTTCCTTAGTTTAAACACTTTTTATAGTAAATTATTTCATAGGCAGTGTGTTATAATCTTATCGTCACACATTATAATAATTATCAATGTGTACTTATTTATATTGATCCTGTCTCATCTGTAGTAAATGGAATGGAAGTAAATCAACTTAAGTTAGTAAATTTATGAGTGATTACTTCTGTTCGTCGTTTTAACAATTCATACACAAAATATTTATTTTCATTTGAACAAAATTATTCTCCAGCAAAATGAACCGTTTAATTAATCAGTTCCTTTACTCCTACTTTAGTTAGATTGTAGTCTCATTTGTTCAAGCTTTTCATGTGAGGTAATCAGACAACTTTGTCTATTAAGTGATCATGTTGCTTCAACCTGGCCTTTAAATAGGCTTTGTTGTCTGTTGCTAATCAGTTTTTCTTCCAAGTGATATTTCCAGTTCATTGATATATTAACACATAAAGTTTTTGACATGAAAAGATATTGAACAAAAATCGGTTTCTGTCATAAAAGGAGAAATCAATGAATACAAAATACCACTGAACGTCTAAAAAGTATCAATGGAACGGATTAATTAAACGGTTCATTGACCTCTATTTTAGCTGTGAATTCTTTAGCTCCAATGTCTTGCATTTAAATAGATTTTTTTCAAAGATTATGTTTAATTGCATCCTACTATTAAAACTTTCTAACGGTTTCTGTTATTTTTGACAGCAACGTTACACTAGTTTTGCTCTTAAGCTGGCATCTAAATACTAGGAATAAACTAGGAAAGAACATTCTTTTTATAAAATTATTTTTAATAGTGTGTATTCAAATTATTTAACTTCATTAAGACATAACTTGTACGTTCGACAAAATATGACACTTTCATGATATGATAAAGTCCCATTCATTTGAGATTACAGAGTTACGTGATACTTATACAAACCCACACATACATTATAACCACCATTATATAATTAATTACACCTTTGTTCAAATTAGTTGAAGCAAAACGAATAACTCAGGTATTATTTACTTTTTCGTAGTTTTTCCATGAAACATTACCTAGTACACATGTTAGTACTTCGTATGTCCATTCCACGAAGTCGCTTCTTGCAGATTGACCACAGATTCACGACTGGATTAAAATTAGGAGAGTCTCTGGGCTAGTACTTCGATTTACTCATTGGCAAGGCTTTTCGATGTGTTCGGGCAGTGTTACAATTTTTTTACGCTTCCTTGGAGTAACGGCCATCAAAGAAAATGGCCGTAGGACAACTAATCGACAGTCGTGACAATAGTATCTGATCCAATCACGGATGACGCAATATTTTCAAGGTCAAACAAATTTCATCACACACCGAGGAAATAGCTTCATATTACTTCACACCACAGCAAATATCCTAATTTGAGGAAAAAATAGAAATCGATTACACCCTGACACTCCATTGGATTTAAAACTGACGGTATGGTGAAAGAAAGGAAACTAAAGCGATAGTTTCAATTAATTTGCACAAGGGTTTATATTTCTTTAGAGGGCATAAACATACTTTATAACTGTTAGATATAGTTGAGTCGGAAATTATTCATATGTTGGGAAAAAGCTGTTTAATAGAAATTTTATTTTATGATTATGATGTTCAAAATGATTAATATCTATATCACAAAAATCGACTACAAAGCCTTTATTAGCTACCACAGTCAGTTCTCCTACTTCGTCATCAGATTCCGACAAGTTACATGAGAGATTTTAGCCGATACCTCTTTAGTTAAGGTCTACAGGTTCTTGGTAAGGTTCCTCGTTATGACAGGTGTCTTCAACTCTTACTTCTTAAGACTTTGGCTTTATCGATCTAAAATATGAACATTATTGACCATAAACCTTTTCTTAGCAAAACTGCCATAAGTGTTGCTTGATACAGTTTTCTTTGGAATGTTCTCGAGTCATTATAATCATTGTGATATATAAAAACCTTTCACCGAAAAATCGATAGTTTAGTTTTAAAATTGAAGAAAAATTAAAGCTTATTTCTTGCTTTTCAAACAAATAAATAAAACATATTAAAAAAAAGAAGAAAAACAAGTTTTCATAAAATATAACGTCCAACTGGTCTTATAAAAGGAATATTCTCTTCATTGAAAGTTTATGAATGAGGGGACGCAACTATTGCCATTTGATTTAAATTATGTCTTGATGTTTTTGTTTTTAAAAAAACCTGGAAATTTTCCAAACTATTTCATGGAAATTTTTAATTTCTTAAATTGTATATTATTATTAAAGTGTAAAGATATAGTGGAAAAGGCGTTCGTTGAAACTAAAGTCAGGACGATATGTTTTAAAATGACGCCATTGCACGAAATAAGACGGAAACATTGACATTTTTCAACATATTTCAGTGAAAATTTTATTTTTCAAAATTGTAATATATGAGTATAGTATAGATATACGAAAACAAATGTATCAGTCTAAAGCAGCCCCAAAAGATATGAGTTACACTGACGCTTTACTCATTCATATATTTGTCTTTTTGTTTAAAGTTCGTATTTTCTTTGATTTTAGATTAAAAAAAAACTGGAAATGTTCTGTAATTTCAGTGAAATTCTAACTTTTCCAGGTGATGGGTTATAATTATAGCTCAATGGTGTAACCTAGGAAAAGTTACTGAACAGAATAAGCAAACGAAGATTGGTATCGAACGATAATACTTAGGACAAGAACAACACATATAAGATTCGCCAGTAGCGCGTAGAAGTAGTCAACTACTAGAAGTGAATTTAACAATGAATTTCCAACTGCAGGATATCTACCAACCGTCCTACGCGGTCAGATGTGGCACAAGGCCGAATTTAATGTGGGGTATCCAAACCCGTAGGCTCGGCAAAAATTCCCCGTAGACGCCATATAAAAGGGGGTCGACTAGCTGTTTCCTGAGACGAGACTCTGGTTTTCGACATAGCTGTGTCTGTGGATCCTCTCTGCCCGGAGGCAGAGAGTTTGACCAGCACAACTGGAGACGAATCTTCAACTGCAGGATATCTACCAACCGGTCCACGCGGTAAGATGTGGCACAGGCCCGAATTTAATGTAGGGGTATCCAAGCCCGTAGGCGCGGCCAAAAATTCCACGTAGACCCCGTATAAAAACCGGGTTCGGGTATATGCTTCCCGAGACGAGACTCTGCCCTTCGACATAGCCTCGTCTGGGGATCATCTCTGCCTCGATACAGAGAATTTGACCAGCACAGCTGGAGACGAATCTCTAACTGCAGACCAACATACAGTATTTACTACTGTATTTATGTGAATAGTGACATACCCATTATTGTCCGTCGGTATGCTAGAACAAATAAATATATGAAAAAAAAGTACGATTTATTTAAAATTGATTCTAGGAATGTATGTGTTAATTTGATATGTTTTACCTCATGGTCTGACGATATGTCTTTGACAATATTTAAATAAACTATTTTTAAAAATATTTTCAAATACTTTTGTTAACAATTATATTTGTCTTTTTGTTTATATATTATTACTAGCTTAAAAGCTGCCTTATCTGGCGGAATTTAAGCTAGTTCCTGCAGAGAGCTATTGATTTGGGTTTCATGCGATAGGCAACAATAAACAACAAAAGAACTCAAAATTAATCGCTGCATTTAAGTATTGCATTAATACCTTTTAAAAGTTCAACGATATCTCTTGTCGCCACTTAATTTAAAGACAATTTGATCTCCATAGATCTTTCATTACCGTACAAGCATTTACTTTTATTTCAAAAGTGACTTTCGCTGAATTAGCAATTAATTCTGATTATTCACAAATTTATTTCCAAGTTATAAAAATTGTTATCGTACAAAAAAAAAAAAAAAAAAAAATCGTCGTAAAAAATCGCCGAAAACGTTCGTTGTAATAAAAACTTGAGAATCCAGAATTTCAGGATTGCAGGTCTGGATCCAGCCTAGAATGTTTTTAAATTTTCTCATGAAGTTGGCCTGATTCAAAAATGATATGTTATATTAGGCTATGGCCTCTAGGAATAAAGTTGATAACAGACAATTTTATTTTGAAACATTGTAATTTGAGAACAGTAATTTTTTCCATTTGGACATGAACTATTGAAAGTTAGAGAGTTGTATCCCTTTATTTGTTTTTATCAGTAAGAGCCAATATGACAGAATCCTAAAACAATAACAGTAATGAAAACTTGGGGGTCCAAAATTTCAAGATTGCGGTTCCAGGTCTAGTCCAGAATGATTTTATTTTGCTCACAGAGTCAGCCTGATTCCAAAATGGTATAATATGTTGGGATATGGCTTCTAGGAATAAAGTTGAAAAAGTGTGACACACTGATATTCGTATTTATTATATAGGGTTGAGTAAAATAGTTTTACTTCAATAAAATGCTAAACATGAAAGTTTTTTTTTGTGATTGGGCCAACTTCAATAAATGAAAATATGGCAGATGGCAAGGGGCTACTTTTGCATAAATAAGTGGCTTGACAGTTTAATTCTGGGAGTGGACCGTGTGAAAGCATTATTTTATTGGCGTTTGTCATCTTTATAGTATCCCCTTTATGAAGTTATGCTCCTCGTGAGACGACAGTGCTATTGTCGGAAATATTCTTTGAATTCGTTTTTTTCCGGAATAGCTTTCAGTAATGTAGACCTCAATGGGTTATTTAATGCCGACAACATTTTTAGGATAGATTCGTATGAATAGAATATGTATTCTTTGGTTTAGATTGGTTTGGATTATTTTGTTTTACGGCATATCAACCTCAATGGGTTATTTAATGACGACAACATTTTTTATTGCTGGTAATATTTTGTTTTGTCATCAATCTGTTTCTGGTAATATATTTCCCTCAAAATTGTATTGCTGGTAATAATTTTTTTCAACAAGTATTGCTGGTAATAGTTAACTATTTTCCCATAGCTGGGACCCTAACAGGTGCTACCACCCCAGGTCAGGGTGGACCTGAGAACACCAGCAATTAAGACGTGGTTCCACGCTCCTCAAAACCTCCTGATCAGAAGCCTTGCTGCTGTACGTAGTTTAACGTCTTACCCAGGACACGGATGTAGTTTAACGTCTTACCCAGGAAGCGGATGTAGTTTAACGTCTTACGCTAGATGTTAGAGATGTTAGTAAATAATTGTCCTCTCAAGGCAGTTTTCAATTTGGGAAATAGCCAAATCTTCTAAGGGACTACGTCTTGGGCTTAAGGTGAATAGCCCTTATTTTAATGGATTCCTTAGCCTAGAATGCCTCATCTCCTCCATAGATCTTATATAGTAATATTTTCATGATGGCGCATCCACATATCATGTTAGATTTTAAGACTTTTCCATGGAACAGTTTCTCGTAAACGTTTCAACTCTTCCAAGTAGATATTTGCCTTCGTTCTTTATATTTTTTGATGGCCACTTCGTCCATCGTCGTTTACGTATCCTCGCCATTTATTGGACAGTTCGTATCGCCCCAAAACTTTAGGCTTCTGCGTGTTCATCAGAAACAAAGTTTAACAATCTTTAGAAAAAAAGACAAAAACAAAAAAAAATCATTAGATCAATCTGCTGTTATGGATTTCCTTTACTCATTTTCTGCTAACAGTATAATATGAACACCTAAAACTTTCTCTACTGCTCGGCAAAGAATGTCTAATCCAGTCTATTTCTCAATCAAAAGGAATTCAAAACATGTCCAAAATATGTCCAGACATTTTTGTTAGCGTTTAGTCATTAAAATGCTCAAGAATCACAAATAAAGAATTTGCATACGTAACATTAAAATGATTTTGTAAAGGTAATTTTCCTCCGTGGTTCTTTTCCAATCTGTTTTGTGATTTTTTTTAAGGCTAAAGAGTGACTCAAGTTACTGAATGGAATATGAACATTGTAGGCGTAAGTAAAAAGTGAAGATCATGAGGACATATAAGGACATAGAAGATAGATAACGATTGACCCTTGAACTGAAGAGGTTATTGTAGTGTACGAGGAAACATTGACACGGGAGTTTGTTTTAAAATGTAGCAGATTTTGGAATAGAGCTGACTTAGTATAACTTCCTTCTCTTAAGTACGCGGGAAAATTAGGGTGTTTAATATTCTGTGTACATAACAAGTTGCGTCTTATCTATTGGTGGTGCAAGAAAAAGATGGAGCCTGTCAGAACAGTTGCCATCTAAATACCATCAAAGTAGCGAGAACCTTGAGACGTTGAATCTAGGGGAAAGGAACTGCAAAATGAAAAATATGTCATACCTCACAAGGCTCCGTAAATGAGTAAGAACTCTGTCAAGACCGGAAAGTGACGTTTGTCTATTTACAATTCAAATTATGCAAGTTGCAATATTCTATTTTTTTGAATTTTGTAAATTTGTAAGAAATTATGGCAGAAGAATAGTATAAAGATCCGAACATTTTCTGATGATATTGGCGATTACCTTGTGCCTCAATACCCAAGATTTTGGCTTTCGGTTTATTCGCTGCGGTCTTTCTGCTAATATAATCACGCATACTATATATATATATATATATATATATATATATATATATATATATATATAATGTAAACCCCTATATAAATGCATATATAAACCCCATCAGGCGATGTCAAAAAGTATATACACACACACACACACACACACACACATATATATATATATATATATATATATATTGAACAATGAAAAATATCAAAAATTAAAATCTTCAGACACACTGGGATGTAGATTAATATTCTTTCGTTTTTTATTATTATTCTATTTAGATTCCTCGACTAGTTTCGCCCCAAATGGCCATCATCGGGAGGAGAAATATTTCTGCTTGAAACTACAGAAATGAATGTCTTGATGGAGAAAATGAACTTTTGTCTGTAGTTTTCATTTGTTTTTTTTATTTTTTTGTCTTTTTGAGATGAATCTTTTAACATTCCTTGTGTTGGTCGCACAGACTCTTTTAAGTTGTTATTTGAGATAAAAGCTGGATGGATCCATGCTGCTCTGAATTCCTGTGGTCAATTTGACAGTTTTATTGGTTCCTGGAGAAGGGATGTGTCTCTGTTAAATGTGTGTGTGTGTTATTTGGTTCTTAGGGAGTGAGTCAGTATATGTGTAAGCGTGTATATTGCTGTGGGTGTGTGTTATTATTTGGCTCATTAGGGAGTGAGTGAGTATGATGCGTATAATGTGTATGTTCGTCTGGGTGTGTGTATGAGGCCTCCACACCCCCGTAATCATGTCTGTCTTGTGTGAGTGAGAAATGCGGGTAGGTTTTGATTTGTTGACTTATATATTATTACTATCTATATTGTTAATTATATGGTTTAGCCCGGCTGGATAGTGTTTTTAAACGTTGTATCCACTTATTTTTATGTAACTCTAAAATCTTTCTAATTTTATCTGCTCTGAACTTATATATATATATATATATATATATATATATATATATATATTATTTTCAGTATCTGTAAAGGAACAAAACTAATAAAACAAGGGGAATAATTATTCTCAGCCGATGCATTTCGCTCTCTCAGGGACTTCATCAGGGCAAATGAAAGGGTTTATTTTGTTACACGTCTTCATATACAAGAGCAAATATGTCATTGGTTTATCAAAGCTTTTAATTTTGAGAAAGTTCATGAGTATTCATCAGGTGGTTGAAAGGTCGGTCAAAACAAGTGGAGAACACAAAGTGCCATATATCAAAGTCTGGTAAGACAAAATTAAGTGAGAAATATTCGACATATATTGTTTAAATTGATATCAAACTGTTATGGATTGGAAAGGATATATGTGCTGTATGTGTTTTGACTGACATTTTGACCACCTGATGAATATTCATTAACGTTCTCCTAATTTAAGTGCCCTGATACACCGGTAGCATCCTTGATTTTGTTCATAAGCACGTGCAGCAAAATAAACCCTTCCACTTGCCTTGATAAATCCCTCAGAGGACGTAACTCATCGGATAATAGTAGTTTTCCTGTTGTCTTATTTTTCGTACATATATATATATTATGCTTATACGTTCTTTTTATAGATACAAATATTTAAGTATATGCTCTGTTTATAATAAACATAAAAAATTCCATTTCATAATGTATGACGTCACTTGTTTACATTTGGATACGCATTGAGCAGATATGAATGAATGAATGAGAGAAAATCATGGAGAATTGTGTTTAAAAACAGTAAAATTAAACTGAGTAACCGAACGCACTTCTGTGGCCCAATCGGTTAAAGCATGTCAGGTTATATGACGGTTCCATATAGGATACAGGTTCGATTCCTATCGGAGGACACATATTTTCTATGAAAATTTCTCGGACATTCAGGCCGGTAAGTGTTGTTAATATTGTTTATTATAAAAACAGTATTTACTCAAATATTTGTTTTTACAAAAAGAACGTATAAACATAAAAAAAAAAATGTCTTAAATTATTGTCGGACTTTTGCCCATTTCATAAAATATATATATATATATATATATATATATATATATATATATATATATATATATATATATATTGTAGCCAACTCATGTTCGAGTATGGCCATTACTGCATATATATTTGGAGATTATCTACTGATGTGGTGAACGAATGTGGCTCTTTTGCCACCTTCCGTCAATGCGCTTTCAAGTGATTCCTTGCGCCAACCATCGACAAACACACTCTACTGCAATCTGTAGACGTCATATATATATATAGTCAAACCTAGTGAGCCAGACAAACCTACCAAGGTTTCACCTAAGCGGATGGTCAGGTAAAACTGGCTAAAGAGGTAAAGGAAACTGTACTTCGGTATTCGACAAATTACAGTTTTCTTTACCTCTTTAGTCAGTTTTCCCTGACGACCCGCTTAGGTGAAACCGTGGTAGGTTTGTCTGGCTCTCTAGGTTTGACTAGGTCTGCTCTACTTTTGTATTGAGTACTTTTTTAGTTAGTTGATTACTCGTATCGGTTTTTTTTTCTTTGGGCTTTGGACCTGTATGCTATACGATTATTTTCGACAGACGTTCATGTTCCTAGCTTTTTCTTTTTTTAAAACCTTTTTTCCTTCGAAATTGATTTGATCATTAGCAAATCAAGAAACCGAAGGTTTTCCGAGGCGAGTGTAGTTACCTATATACATATATATAAAATATATTTCACAAAAAACAAGTCAATAAACCTACTAAGACGCAAGGCGGTTATTGAATGTGAGAGAATATGAGAAACTATAGGTGAAGTGGCCATACATAAGGGGTGAGGAATAACTTTTTTATTCTAGTCAATGCATATTGATACTGCGGGCCGAGGTACATGTGTCGATGCAATATATATAATCGCCATCGTTTTTTACGGGTACTTTGTTAATTATTTAATATTTCGTCAGTAAATTATTTAATGCATTTTTTTTGCATCACCTTAAAAAATGTTAAAAACTAAGTCTTCTTATATCATGTGTTGTGTTCCTTCAATACGTAGGCGATCATAGCCCTCCACAACTTTCTATATTTAATAATGTGTTCCCCTAAACATCGCTGCATTTAAACAAGCACGAGAGGTAAGTTACTCGCTGTTTTTTTAGTTGAAAAGGGTCTTGGGTGTGTCAAATTCCTCAAGGCTTCTTTCCTCATTATATGCCTAAGAAACTTTAACTGCTACTTTGATCAAATTCTTCGAGCCCTTTATTAAAATGCTTCCGAAATATTTTAATTTTTCTACTTTCTTCATTTTATCTCCAGTTTATAATTTATATGTTGGGCTATTCTTATTCACTGACAACCATAGATTCCTTCATCTAATTTGTATTTAATCCTTTCGTTTGGCTTTCTCGTATTACCTTCTGTAGGAGTGTCTGTAATTTACTTCCCGTGTCTGTTATAAACACTGTGTTTTCTGCATATTTTATATTGCTAAGATTGTGGCTACCAATAATTCTGAAGGGATACTTTCACAATTGCCAAACAGTAACTGTTAAATAGATCCGGCGAGAAGATACATCCTTGTCTTACGTTTCTTTCTATATTTGTATATTTACTGAATGCATTTTTCATCCGCATGCAGGAGGTTTGCTTCCAGTATAAGTTCTGGATCAGATACCATTCCCAAATAAATAAATCCTACCGAGCTGCGCAACTGAGTATGTTTTTTTTTTCTTTCTGAAGAGACATTGAGATGAAGCACTAATTTCCAATAAAATCCTACGCAAAGACAAAGAAGATTTTTTCTTGAAAATAGTATGGAACTAGCAGAATTCATTTTGTTTAAATTTAAAAATAGCTATTATATATCGTTAGATTGTGAATGTGATTATATTTCCAAGCTCTCGTAACCCAACAGATAGTGCGTTTTGCTCTCGGCTAGTCTCCAGATGCACAGCCCTTTTGTTGAGGCAATTTAGATACACTGTTACATTAGGCTTTTGATTTCCATGTAGCCCCTGGGATAGACGCCCTAGGCGACCGACTAATTTGCCTATTCGATGCCATCTGCCTTAAACCATAATCCAGACAGAGACGCAGAAAATACGAACGGAAAGATAAACATAAACACATGTGTGTGTGTGTATTTAGCATCTTTATGTGTATGTATTTTGTGGCTGAGCAATTAGGTATTTATTATGTGTACACACACACACAAACATATATATATATATATATATATATATATATATATATATATATATATACACAAATGTAAAGGAACGAAGAGTAATATTTCAGCGTTCAAAATATTAATTTAAAACAAGGCTCAATACATAAGTAGAGCAATAAATATTCATTTATTATGCAGTAATACATTAAAACATGCACATACCCACTACAAAACTGTACATCTTGTTTCAACGTTAAAAAAATATTTTTTAATATTTCATCAGGTGGCGAGTTTTGAAACAAGATGTACAGTTTTGTAGTGGGTATGTGCATGTTTTAATGTAATACTACATAATATATATATATATATATATATATATATATATATATATATATATATATATATATATACCGGGGGTAACAGCAAAATTGTCCATCCTACAAAATAATATCTAAAATAACAATAAACTGAGTTGTTTTTTTCCCAGTTTTTCAAATAAGCCGTTTAGCCATCTTGACACCATTTGTGGTAAGAATCACTGAAAAACCTTTTGAGTTATTGAGCTAGTACGAGGAACAGGTTAAAATTGTTTTGTGTCAGCTAAACTGTCTTGCAAATTGATCAACGGTGAGAAGGGAAATCATTCAGGCCTACAGTAATGTTACCAACTTTCAAACTCTGGCTTCCATCTTCAAAGATTATTCAACAACCATCAAGAGAAAGGTGAAAAATGCGGAACAGTTGAGCGGAAAACTGGATCTCGATGGCACAACAGAAAGAGGAATCACCAATTCAACTTAATGCTAAAGAGATCAATTAGAAAAGATCCAACTCATTTCATAAGACTTTTTGGTACTGGGGAGAGGAATTTCACCGATGACAGTCCAAAGAGCAGTAAAGAAAGACTTGCAAATGAAATCGTACGTGAAACGTAGGAGGTAGCTAGTTATTCTAGGATAGAAAATTAGGTTAGAGAAGATGATCATCTTGAATAAGTTGGAAAATGATCCTGGAATAATATATATATATATATATATATATATATATATATATATATATATATATATATATATACCGGGGTAACAGCAAAATTGTCCATTCTACAAAATAATATCTAAAATATCACTAAACTTTTTGCTTTTTCCCAGTTTTTCGAATAAGCCGTTTAGCCATCTTGACACTATTTGTCTTAAGAATCAGTGAAAAACCGTTTGAATTGTTCAGCTTGTGCGAGGAACAGGTTAATCTATATATATATATATATATATATATATATATATTATTTCCAGGATCATTTTCCAACTTATTCAAGATGATCTTCTCTAACCTAATTTTCTATCCTAGAATAACTAGCTACCTCCTATGTTTCACGTACGATTTCATATGCAAGTCTTACTTCTTTTTTTTTTAAACAACAACTAAAATATTATTACAGTTAGATTTACGTTAAGAATATTCGAACACAGTGGCGTTCCATATCACGTGACGTCCGCATATCGCGACGGACGCTATATATATATATATATATATATATATATATATATATATATATATATATATATATATATATATTTATATTTGAACTTTATTTCAGTCCTTCATGAACTTCCGTTCCTTAATTAATGATGAACATGTGAGTTTCGTTTATGATCGATTTCATAACTTCATTCTTCTATTAAGTTTAGAGAGTAATTATACATTCTAATTGGCCAAAACAGAGGCCTATAGTGTTATAACCCCCCCTCCCCCAAAAAAACGGAGAATTCCAGACAAATATTTTTAATCATTTCTACGATACAATAGTCAATAGTTTTACACGATTTGGACAGTTTAGCTGTTACAGCATATATATATATATATATATATATATATATATATATATATATATATATATATATATATATATATATATATATATATATAAGTTTCTTGCGACACTGCTCTGAGATTATCTGTATACTTAGATGAGTATCGCTGCGGAACTGAGTGAGTAGCGGTGCTATGTCGAGTCTAGTTTGTGTTTTCTTCGTTACCAAAACCCGTGGTACGGTTGGTATGATGTTTGCGTTGTATCGAAATGGTCCGCGTTCGATTCTCGTTAGTGGGTTTGCACTGCTGCAGCAGTTCCAAATAGGACAAAACAGCCATCCAATGCATTCTGTTGAAGTTTATTTTGGGCGTACAACGGCCGAAACGTTGAGATAAATGTGGTGAAAAAGATGAGGACAATAGTCCGAATGATGTAAATAATGTACATAATACCTCATCTCAGAAATATAGACAGATACTGAAAGGCCAAAACGTTGTAATAATTATGACGACAGAGATGAGGAGAATAGTTCGAATAATGTAAATAGTGTATATAATACCTCATATTAGAAATATAGACGGAATATATATGTATTTTTAAAGTAATTCCATTCGAATCACGTCTATGAAGCCACTACAACGCAGGACGTTATTGACTGAGAAAGAATCTGAGAATAGAAAATATTATTAATGGTAATGTAATATTATCTGTTCATATAAGGAAATATTTTCCATTCATTGACCGAGGAGACAGTACTGCTATCTGTTGAAATTTATAAAATCTTTCTCTTTAAATAATTTATCAAGAACATAGGATTCTCAAATCCAGTCGCTGTTATTGCTCTTTCAAGTAATGATGGAGAGTTTCCTTTCTAACCTTTTGTTTGAAGTAGTGTGGGATATCAATATCTTGATTATGTCATTATTTTCCCTTAGAGTGGCAGGTGCTATCCATTTCAGCTGTTGCTGCTGTTGGTAGTCCTCAAGTGATGTGCTTTCTCTTATTTAGTACAGTTCTTTGTTTTTGATTCTGTAGCGCCGGTTTACAAAATTTTCACGAATTTTGGTATTTGTTACGACCCTAAAGCTTCATTTTTAACCAAGGAGAGAGGATAATAAAAGAAAAGAGGCAGATGATGACGATTTTATTTAAATTACTGAAGATTAATATTTATTGGAAAGAAAAAAGCCGGAAGGTAGAGTAATGTGAGAGAAGAAACTTGTAGCTTAGAACTTGCAGTTACATTTTCAACTGTAAACACATATATGTGTGTAAAATTTGCAATAAAACTAAAATATATGTGTAAAGCGACATTAAGAATAAAGATAGAAAATAAGATTTTGTTTTTAAACTTTATTCACACATTTTTCCAGACATATGCTAGACACCAATTTCTTTTTTGTCAAGTTGTTGTCTTCATGTATTCATCTGCCTGTTCAATTTGTCTCGTGTGTCGTGCTACAGGGTTCGAACCAACCTAAAGGCAAGGCAACTGAAATTCAATTTTAAAGGCAGACAAACCTTTCCCAATTGAGAGATTAGCGCAGCATATTTCCTCATAGCAGTCAACACATCAGTATGATTAATCATATATTCAATGTGATCTCTCAGTTGCTGAATATCTGTCTACCTATTTATCTATCTAAATACAAGGGCCGCTAAATATTAAATTAACGAAAATCTGATCTGAAAATTTAAATACATTTTAATATGACTTTCATTCTTATAGTTTATTCATGTTTCTCTGTTCATATCGATAAATCGAAATATCTATCACATTCTATTCCTATCTATCTAAATCGGTTCATATCTCTCTCTCTCTATATATATATATATATATATACATTTCTTTCTTTTTTCTGTCTATCTATCTGTCTATCTAAATTGGTTCATATCTATCTATCTTTCTTTCTTTTTTCCATCCATCTATCTATCTTTCTTTTTTTCTATCTATCTATCTATCTATCTATCTATCTATCTATCTATCTATCTCAGTCTGTTCATCTCTATCTATGACATTCAATTTCTTTCCATCTATCTCATTCTGTTCATATCTATCTATCTATATATCTATCTATCTATCCCAGTCTGTTCATATCTGCCTGTTTCTCTCTATCTATCTATGACATCCAATTTCTTTCCATCCATGTCATTCTGTTCTTATCTATCTATCTATCTATCTATCTATCTATCTAAATTGGTTCATCTATCTATCTATCTATCTTTCTTTTCTCTTTTTCTATCTATCTATCTAAAATGGTTCATCTATCTATCTCAGTCTGTTCATATCTGCCTGTTTCTCTCTATCTATGACATTCAATTTCTTTCCATCTATCTCATTCTGTTCTTATCTATCTATCTATCTATATATATATATATATATATATATATATATATATATATATATATATATATATATCTGTTGTGTCGTTGCCCAATAGTAAAAATAAGAAAAATCAAGTCGAAGTTGGTTTAAAGAACAAGTGTATTTAACATTACAGATACAAAGGTAGGAAACGGGTACTACTCAGCTAGGCAGTTGTAGTACTGTCGCTGCTTACCCCGGGTAGGTATTACTGGCACTATATATAGTGAGAACCGGTGTAATTCCCTTGTGTTAGAGGCCGGTGCAACACTCCCCTTTGAAAATATCCCGTCTGGGAATTAATAACGTTTTTGTTTTGGGTTCACCCTAATCAACTCCGTTGATTTCCGTTTTCTTTCTGACCTCCTATTCTCAGGAGCTGTCTCTGGTATGGGCACCTGAAAAGTATCAAACACTGTGTCCATGATGTCCTCTTCTGGTCACATCACTGTTCGAGTATCTTTTCCGGATTTGGTTAGTGAAGATGTTTGTGCACGAAATCTGGTCCCTTAATCATATAGACCATGTTGCCTATTTGTTTCTCAATAGTGCCGGACTCCCAAAAGGTCCTATTATTTCTATGCATCTTGTAGAAAACTCTTTCGCCAACTTTATACAGTTTTTTGTTATTGTTTTTTTGAGGTTTGGCCTATCCTGGTTTGGTAGCAACTTGTGGAAAATTGATCTAACCTTGCGTCCGAACATGACCTCAGCAGGTGTCTTCGACGTTTCGATGTTTGCTTTCGGAGTGACCCTGTAAACTTGTAAGAACTGTTGGATTGACTTATCCGTCGGTGATCCACTAGCCTTTCTCAGGGCTCTCTTAAACGTATCCACGAATCTCTCTGCTTGCCCATTGTTTCTTAGATGGTATGGTGGAATGTTTATATGCTCGATTAGATAATCCTCTCAGAGATGTTTAAATTCGGTAGACATGAATTGCGTTCCATTGTCTGTGACAATGCCGTCTACAACTCCAAACCTAGCGAATAGTTCATGCAGGAAGTTAATAGCTGCCTCGGATGTGGGGTTCTTGCATTTCCGTACTTCCGGCCACTTAAATAGACTGTCTATAACAATGAGATAGTAGAAACCATCTAACGGTCCAGCAAAATCCAAGTGAATTCTCGACCAAGGTCGGTCCGGTTTTGCCCACGATCCGAATTGAGTCGGAGGAGCTTTCATAGCTAATGCGCATCCTCTACACTCCCTGACTTTTTCTTCTATATCCTTATCCATGTTTGGCCAGAAAACGAAAGAGCGCATAAGGCTTTTCATTCTTGATATGCCTGGATGTCCTACATGGAATTCCTTGAGCATTCTTTTCTGTAATGTCGTAGGAATTACGACCCTCTCGCTATATAACAGGACGTTATCACAAATTGAGTAAATTTCCTCATCCAGTTGGTTACTGTTGATTTTTTCTTTCGTGCTTATAATAAATTCGTCCACTTCTGCCTTACTCTTAATCTCATCAAGCGTTACTGGAAGTTCTCTTATTGTGTCACATAAAGTATTTTTTACTTCAACTTCCGCTTGAATGGCTGCTATTACCATATCCTCCAATGGTTCTGTGTGCTTAGGTATTAACCTTGATAAGCCATCAGCATGACCAAGTTTTTTAGATGGTACATACTCCATTTGAAAATTATAATTCAGAAGAATGGTACCCCATCTTTGGAGTCTATTCGCCGTATGTTGTGGTAGTCCTTTTTCGATCCAAAAATCGTTAGTAAAGGTTTGTGATCTGTTTGTAACAGAAATTGTCTACCGTGCAAGAAACGATGAAATTTCTTTACTGCGAATATAATGCTTAGCGCCTCTTTCTCAATTTGCGAGTAGTTTTTTCGGCTGGTAAAGTGAACGGGATGCATGGGCTATGGGTTTTATTTTTCCATCATCCATTTTGTGCAGTATGCATGCTACTATGCCATAGGCACTGGCATCGCTTGCAACTATAATATCACGCTTGGGATTATAATGTGCCAGAAACAAGTCAGACGTTAATATATCTTTAATTTCCTGAAATGCTTCTTCGCACTCTTGCGTCCAGACCCATTTTTGGTCCTTCCTTAACAATTCATTTAAGGGTGATCTTAGTTTATGCATACTTGGCACAAATACATTGTAATAATTCGCCAACCCTAAGAAACTTTGTAGAGACACAATATTTTCTGGAGCAGGCATGTCCCTTATTGCACTCGATCTATCTGGATCCGGCCTTCTTCCATGTTCATCGATAATTTGCCTCAAGTATTTTATTTTTTCTATGAAAAAGGTACATTTTTCCTGTTTCAGTTTAAATCCATAATCCTGGAACCTTTTGAATACTTGGTTTACATGAGCTTTGTGTTGTTCTTTGCTATCGCTGTTCATTAACACATCGTCCAGGTACCCTACTGCGAAGTCCAGCCCACTTAACATCATGTCCATTGTTTGCGGAAAAATCGCAGGGGCGACTTTGACCCCAAAAGGAAGTCTGTTAAACTTGTATAATCCCTTATGGGTATTGATGCATAGCAGCCTTGAACACTCCTGATCGACTGGGATTTGTAAATACGCGTCACTGAGGTCGATTTTAGGAAAATATTTCCCTCCACTCAGTTTCGCGAATATTTCTTCAGGGCTCGGAAGGGGATAATGGTGATCCTTTAATGCATTGTTTAAACCTGTTGAGAAATCGGCACAAACCCTAATCTCCTTGCTCTTCTTTTTGATGTAAACTGTTGGCGTAGCCCACTCACTGTGATCAATTTTTTCGAGGACACCCATGTTTTCGAGTCTTTGTAATTCACCGTCTATTTGTTTTATAGCGGCGTATGGAACCTTTCTTTTCTTTTTGAACACTGGCTGTTCATTTTCTTTGACTTCAAATTTTGCTACCGCTTTTGTACACCTTCCAAGACCGCCTGTAAATACGTCTGGAAAATTCTCTTTTAACTCCCTCTTAAGTTTTTCTGCCTCCACATTCGAATCCTCAACTTTTTGACAAAAAGCGCTTAAAGGCAGATCCAATAGTCTAAATTTTTCGAACAGATCAGTTCCAAAGAGGTTATTTGATTTTCGCATGACAAAAATTTTCGCTTTTTCGGTCTTATTCTGAAAAGAAATATTCGTCAATAATTCTGCTTCGAAGGTGATTTTTTCACCACTGACGCTTCTCGCCGTTTTATGTGATTTAATCATAGTGGGTCTCCCAAGCTTCTTCCATGTCTGTATATTAATGATGGAAATATCAGACCCACTATCAAGCTGTAGTCTTACTTTCTTTTTAAACATTTTGACCTGTACAAATTTCCGGATATTTCGTACCTCAGGTTCAATTTTCGTTAGTTTAATGGATGTCTTCTTTCTACCAGATTTTTTCCTACAATGTGATGCCTTATGCCCCTTCTGGTAGCAGTTGTCACATTGTTTGAATTTGTAGGGACACTCATTGTACCAATGTTTATCTCCACACCTCCAACACGGTCCAGGTGGATCTTTTCCTGTTTTTTCCTCTGGTTATTTTTTGAAGTTAAATTTTTTTTTTCTGATGGACCTTTTTAATGTGCGACACTCCGCTTTCCTCTATGTCACGACTGTCCTGTTTCAACGCAACAAACCGTTCACAGTCTTCCGCTAAGCTTTGTAGTTTTAAATTCGGCTCATTTTCGAGTTTATTTAAAACACGACGCCTGATCTCAGCGTCTTTACCTAAAACCAGCCCTTGCACAAATATTAAATATTTAAAATTATCTGATGATAATTCCTCCAGTTTAAAGTCGTCGCAATGCTTATTTACAATACTTGCATAAGTAGTGTAATCATCTTCCTCTCTTCTAGTGACATTCATACACTTATATCTCCTGTGAAAAAGAGAAGTTTTTGTAGAAAACAGTTCTGTTAGTAGAGTAACTGTCTCTTGAAAGTTCAACTCACTGGTCTTTTGTGGAGGGATAAAATTCACGAACTTTGTATGCTCGGCAGTTCCCAATTTTCTTAGCAGAAACCTAACTTTTTTAGCGTCTGTCCATGTACCGCAATCCGATACAAAAATATCCTCATATCTTCTATAGAAATGAGCAAACGTGACATCGTCTTCTGGATTATAATTGAAACTTTCAATAGCGTTCCACACAGCCGTCTGCGAGAATGCGTTATGATTCTCGCTTGCATTCGTTAACTGTGTTGCCTCCAGAAGTTTCCTCTGTTCCTCCTGTGTTTTCATAAAGATTTGTTCGACGCGTTTCTGTTGTTCCAACAACTCTTTTTTAAATTTCTCCTGACTTTCAAGTTGTCGTTGAAGTTGTTGCTTTTGCAACGCGAGACTTTGTTCCGTTTGAAATTAGAAGAATTGAAGAAGAGACTCTCTTAATTCTGCGTCCATGGTACGAATTCAATTTACGCACCATACAGTTTACACTTGTATTAAACAAATCAGTTTTCCCAAGGCTTGCTTACTAAAATTAGTTTGTTCAACTAAAACACAAACAAGAAATATGTATTTCTCGTAAAAAACATAAAAAAATCCGTCTCTTTAAGGAGTGTCGACTAATGGGAAAGTCCAAATTTTTTTTCCAACCTCTTTGTGGTTTTGCACAAATATGACTCGAATTTTTAACAGTCTTTGTTAAGCACAAATGACTTACGCGAATATATATTTTTCACTCGACAAATCATTTAGCTTTGAAGAGGAGAAAAAAAATCTTACTGTGACAAAAAAACTCTGGTTTCTTGTAAAGAATCAAAAAAACAGTGAACCTCTTTTTTTTTCGAAACCCTTCGTGTCAGTATTTTCAACTATAATTGACAATATTTTTCGCGTTCTCACGCTGTAGACTTTTGGTTGCAAATTTTTGGTTGTTTCTAATTTTTTTTTTTACGTCGCCAAATTACTATTGTAGTAATTAATTTGCTATTAATCCTTGCGTATCCACATATCTGTTTGAAATGACGAAGGTGTTTTGCCGTAAAAATCTTGCGAATCCTTGTATTTCAATCACTTTAGGTGATTGTCTGCAGTGATATCGTTTCGATTCCGACGTCGCCAATCTGTTGTGTCGTGGCACAATAGTAAAAATAAGAAAATCAAGTCGAAGTTGGTTTAAAGAACAAGTGTATTTAACATCACAGATACAAAGGTAGGAAACGGGTACTACTCAGCTAGGCAGTTGTAGTACTGTCGCTGCTTACACCGGGTAGGTATTACTGGCACTATATATAGTGAGAACCGGTGTAATTCCCTTGTTAGAGGCCGGTGCAACACTATCTATCTATCTAAATTGGTTCATCTATCTATCTATCTATCTATCTAAATTGGTTCATCTATCTATCTATCTCAGTCTGTTCATATCTGCCTGTTTCTCTCTATCTTTGGCATTCAATTTCTTTCCATCTATCTCATTCTGTTCATATCTATCTATCTATCTATCTATCTATCTATCTATCTATCTATCTATCTATCTCATTCTGTTCATATTTATCGAGATATTGATTTGTTGATATCTGTCTGTTTTAGTCTGTTCATATCTATCCATTTATCTATCAAAAACAAAAACAAACAAAAACCGGGTAAAAACAAAAAGAATCATGATACGCGTTCCGGCATTCGAATGGGCTTCTTCATATTGATAGTGTTTATATCGATGGGGTTTTAGATATGTAGGGGGAGAGAACGAATTACAACTAATGTAGTTTAGTACTTAATTTATATTTTGTATTATTAATGTTTTAAAATTCTCAACCTGCAATTAAAACAACCCCCCCAAAAAAAAACCACGAATCTGAGTATCCCAGAACATTGCTTTTACAGACATTTTAAAACATTGTTGCTATGCACACAATTAATTTTATTTAGTGTTGGTTCCATTTCTTTTTTATATAGAGCGTTTCAAGAATTTGAAAATTTTTGTTGTTTTGGTGGAGTATACTTGTATTGTTAATTTATATAATGAATACGTGAATGTGTACAGGAATGTTATTTTAAATTATACATATTCTGAACAGTTAATTTTTAAATGAATTACAACGAAGCACATTTCGTGCCTATTTACAAAAAAAAATAAAAATAACACAAATATCAATTGCATTAATTGTTTGACTTAGCAATTCACTCATGAAGATGGTCTTGGATGAAACTGAAAGTGCTTGGGAAAATAAAAGAAATAACCAAAACTATGTCGTTTTTCTTAATCAGTTTAATAACAACACTAAGAGATTGATCTTTGATTTTCAGAGGATTAAAATTTAAAAAAATTAGACATAATGCGTCAAGATTATTCAACCAAACATGCTTAAATGAAGATATATATTTATCCATGATCTGATACGAAAGTGTGTGACCTTATTCATTTTAGATATTTAGAAATACAGGCAAAGTCGATTAATTATGTTAGTTGTTTTACATAAAAAGGGATTTTAGCTTTATGATAAAAGGAAATGAACTTCAAAGATTAACCTAGAAAATCAAGAGCTTTTTCTTGTGTTGAGAAGATAACTGATAAATCTAACTGAAGATGGCTTAAGAAACATTTGTATAATTAAAAAAATATTTCAATTGTTTGCAATAAAGAAATAACATTCTTATTTTCATAAGATCTGGATTTGGTGGAAATGCAATGTTTCTGGAGAGAATACCTTCAAATTTATAGCTGAGTAAATAACGAGTTTTAAAACCAGATTAGGAAGATGATTATATTTAATCAATTATTCCACATATATGTCATCGTAATAATTATACAGGTTGAGTATCCATTATCCGAAATTCCAAAATCTGAAAACCTCCAAAATCTGAAAACCTCCAAAATTCGAAAGTTTTTCAGGTTTCTGAAATGACTTGCCACAAATGTAAAATTACAGCAAACAATATGGCTACCCGTAGCATCATTATTGCGTTAAAAATACTGACTTCTTTTTTCAGTTTTCATTAGATTTACCGGTAATCAGAATCCATGTTTGGTTTTTATACAAATACTCTACTTGTATGTATTTTAAGATTTTAATCAAAACATGACATCGTAGGTAGAGATAGCTAACCAGATGTTCCATCTCACACTCACTCGATGATGTACCCTCCCCCCTCTAGTTTCTCACACCCTGATGTACTAGTAGAGTTTGATGTTGTATTTACATATCTTTTTTTCTAGTTAGTGATAATATTTATTGTATACATACAGAAAGTACAAATCATTATTTTTATGTGAAATCTTAATTTCATCATTCAAAAATCCGTGTGAGCATTATATGATTAGTCTCATCACCTGTATCATTATGGACACAGATTTTATTGGATTTTATATAAATTCAGGGGGTGTTATTTATTTAAAACTACATTCAGGGTATATGCATAAAAAAAGCATATTTTGAAATATAAAGAGATACCTTGTTTATTTTTGGGTTCTATTCCCTACCTGCCCTTTTAGATGCTTTATACAAACTAGATGGCCTGTATTCCAAAATTCGAAAAAAATCTGAAATCATTTACATAAATATACAGGGTGATTATCATGCAAGGTACCGTTGGAGGGGGATTTAGGAAAGGATGCCAACGCAAAAACTGATTGGACAATATCAAATAATGGACAGGTATGACTGTTCCAGAATGTCTGATAGCTGCCGTTGATAGACCGTTGTAGAAAAAAAAGTTAGTGTGGCATCTGCATTCGGATCTCCCCCTACGATTACAGAAGGGGATGATGATGATGATGATGATGACAGGAAGAAAAATTTCAGGTTGCCATTTCTAATGTTAAGTCTAGGGCTGAACTCCAGGACGAAATGAGTGTACAACAGAAATTAAAGGAAATAATAATAATAAGAAGAATAGTAATTACGGAGAGAGCACCTGAAGAATTTTATGGGACTTCAGAATACATACAAACCGCACATTCAAAGCAAATCGCCTAGAGATCGTTATTAGGGAAATCTCAAAAATGTGGCACATGGGAACATCAATAATTCCTGTTGTAGTTGGAGCCCTCAAATTGTTTGGAAAAGATTCCAGTAAACTAATTGAACGGATTCCTGGAAGCCCATGCCTTAAAGAAATACAAAAAAAAATTGTTCTAACAAGTACAGCTCACACCTTACGAAGGGCTTTATCTGTGTAAAATGTGTGTGTTGTTGTTCTTTTTTTAAATGGTCAATGGAAAAAGTCATGATGCCATTTTCTGGTCGGGACTCAGAAAGAAATGAGTACACACCAAAAATCAAAGAAAATGATCCGGTTACGGAGATAATACCTGTTAAAATTCGATGGGACTACACAATACACTCTGACAGAACAATCAAAGCGAACCGCCCAGATATTGTTATTAAAGACCACAAACAAAAACGGTGCCTCCTAATTGATATGGCAGTCCTTGCTGACTGCAATGTATCTTTGGAGATATTCAAAAAGCTGTCAAAATACAAGGACTTTGAAATCGAGATCCCGAAAATGTGGCATATGGGAACATCAACAATCCCTGTTGTAGTTGGAGCCCTAGGACTGTTTGGAAAAGATTGCAGTAGACTAATTGAAGGGATTCCTGGAAGTCCATGCCTCAAGGAGATACAAAAATTGTTCTGACAAGTACAGCCCACACTTTACGAAGGGCTTTATCTATGTAATTTATTTTTTTTGTCAGTGGAAAGTGTCATGATGCCATTTCTAACCTTAGATCCCTGGGCGGGACCCGGAAAGAAATGTGTAAACGCCAGAAATCAAAGAAAATAAAAATAATAATAATAATACACTAATGTTACACAATTGCTTCTGATCTTAATTAATCTGAGAATTTAATATATTATTTTTTGGTGTTAACCATTTAAGATGGGCTATAGTGATAATCTCGTTTAGTATCACAGATCATCTTTTCAGTAGACTGATCTTTCTCAAATGGTCTAAAAATATATATCCTAATATATATACCCCGGGCTAGGCGTGTCCCACCTAGAAATATTACAAGTAAGACTCTCTTTATATTTGTCATTTCATATACTGCTTGCTTTTGTTTTCGTATGTGCTATAATTTCTCTGTGAGGAACAAATTTTGATATATATATACATACATTTTAATTTTGATTTTTTTAATTTTGATAGATATAGATATATTTTAATATTATATTTGTAAGTTGTGTTTGTATATTCTAGGGCTGTATATAAAATGCTATCATGTACAATTTATTTTCGGAATTGATTTCTTATCAGCCCTTCCGTTGTGTTAAGGTGTTACTATATCCTGGATACACTCATGCCTAATATGGGCCGTGGAGAGTGGAGAAACCGAATGTATCTCTTCTTTTTTTCCAAACAACGATATTAACTCCGACGTGATCTGAACACGTAATGTTCTGATTTATATTAACTATAACGCTTTTGGTTAAACGTTCCTGTTGTTTGATTTTAAAATGTCAGTTTTTAATGTAATTAATCAACTCTGCATAGTTTTTTAAAATTGTTTTACATTTCTATATTTTGATTTCCTTCTCACTCACGAGAATAAATAAATAATTATAATTTTTATAGCAATAAAGAAAAATTAATTCAAAAGAAAAACATCAAATTCTATAAAAGAAAGAGGCGATAACAAAAAAAAAATATAATCAAAAATGGTATAATCGAAATAATGTTTAAAAACAGATGAATCGGTTTATCGATCTTCTGCCATCAGAGAAAAAAAATCGATGACAAAAATGTGAATAGAGACTAAAGAAATATACATCTCCCGACTAAAGCTATATGCATTAGACGTTAATTAGCTTTAAATCCACCAATTAATGCTTTTATTTACAAAGAGGTGGCTGTTAGGACTTAATGTACATTGATTAAAAGAAAAGAGACAATCAGCTTTAGTCTAACTTATCACTGACAAAATGTCCGGGTTATAACAATGGGCTCATTGCTGTTTTTTACAGAAACATTCAGCTGTCATTGAACCTCATATATTAATGCAGTTATGCGATAATTTTATATATATATATATATGTGTGTGTGTGTGTGTGTGTGTGTGTGTGTGTGTGTGTGTGTGTGTGTGTGTGTTTGTGTGTGTGTGTGTGAAAATATATAGAAAATAGGAAAGAACTCGTTAGGTAAATAATCCAAAAGTTCTTTTTATATATATATATATATATATATATATATATATTTAAATTGTGTATTTTAGGCAGCATATTTTCATTTATACACGTTTCATTAAATAATATAGACAAGTGTTGTCTATTTATTTTATGTAAAATTTTTCGTATCTTCTGATAAGTTTGGTAACATTATCATTTACCGAAAAAGAAATTCACAATATTTATCCATTATTTTTTAATAAAATCTAAGCTTTCGGCTTACTCAAGCCATTATCAAAGATGTAAATACAAACATATCAAACAATATATGGACACGACAGTGATGATATAGTCTGTCATTGTTATGTTTACATAGTGGATCACTAAGCAACGATGAACACGCGCATATAAGACGCTAGAAGCGAAAATCGCACCGCATCTCATGACGTCACACATGACTACACGAGTGTGAATTGGAGAATGAAATAAGGAAAGCCGTTGGTATAACCAATGGCTTCTGTTACCAATTATTGAAATTATAGACATTTAAGAATATTTGTAGAGATTCCATAGTTGATTTTGTTTAGGTTGGGTTTTAACTGTTTGATGTATAATGCTTCAAGTATTTTTTAGTTTTTGTCTATTGTTTTCATGTCGAAGTATAGTTGTTTTCGACAAGTATTTTACGGAATTGTGTGTGCGGGCAGGCATGTTGTTTTAAATGCCTAAAAATGTTAGAGTTTTCATTAAGATGTAGTGTCAAGCGTCGTGAAAGCGAGTTTGTGGTGTGACCAACATAAATATTATTTAATTCGTTGGAGATACACTCTCCCAAAGGGCATTTGAATTTATAAACTATGTTGGTTTTTGCAAATCGCTAACCGGGGAGAAGAATCATTGCGAAGTATTAAGTTGGATATACTAGATTTAGTGTAGTATATGATTAATTTAATTTTTTTTTTTTGCTAGGATCTGTAGTTGATATATTAGAATTTACTAAATTTTTTAGTATGTGTTCATCTTGTTTATAATTAGTATGCATTTGATTACGATATAAGAGATTAATATATTTGAGATCAGTAGAAGCAGTATTATGTACAATTTGCTTATTATTGAGATTTCTAAAAAAAGCATCTTATTTGTTCATCAACTATATAGTTTGGAAAGCTATTATTAATAAGTGTCTGTTTTATATTCTTTAGTTCACTGTAAAAAATCTGTTTGGTGGATGAATTAGTTTCTGCACGATGTATTAGATTCTTTATAATTGCTATTTTGTAGTAATATGGGCATTCGCTCTTGTAGTTAAGTGTACATGAATTTATGCTTGTAGGTTTTTGTATGGAGAAATAGTAAATTTGTTATTATTTGTGTTTATTAATATGTCAAGGAAGGGGATTTTATTATTAGTATTAAGTTCATATGTGAATTTAAGGACAGAATTATTTTGGAACCGTTTTTGAAGTTGAATTATTTCATCTGTATTTTTAACTAACATAAGAATATCATCAACGTATCTTAGGTAGATTGATGGTTTTTTTAAAATCTGTTAATAACTTATTTTCTAGGTTCGACATGTAGAAATTGCTAAATGTCGGGCCCAATACTGAACCCATGGAGACACCATCACGTTGTATACATATATTGTTATTATTATCAAAGAAAGGGACTTCAGTAGTACAAGTTAATAGTAGTTTTCTTAATATATTAGGATTAATTTTAAGTGGGGTAAAGATGAGTTACTGTATATATTTCTTATGATTATGTCAATAGTTTCACTAACAGGGACATTGGTAAATAAGTTTTCCACATCAAGTGAAGCCATGATTTCATTGTCAGGTTTTTTCACTTTTTAGGATTTGGATTACTTCTAATGTTGACTTAACACTATATTTACTAGGAAGATAGGGAGTAATAAGTTGGTTGATGTATTTTGTTAGATGATATACAGGAGTTGGAATTTGCGATATGATAGGACGGAGAGGATAGTTAGGTTTATGTGTTTTTATAGTGCCATATATGTAGCCAGGTCTATAATCACCAACAATTTTAGGGAGTTTTAAAGAGTTCTGTTCAGCATTATTAGCATTGATAAGTTTATTAAGCTTTGATTTTAGTTGGTTGGTCGGGTTCTTGTTAAGTTTTTTAAACTTTGTGTGATCATGGAGTATGTGGTCTAGTTTTTTGTTGTAATCCAATTTATTTAGGATGACAAAAATGTTGGTCTTATCAGCTTTTTTTACAATAATGTCAGGGTGGTTACGTAGTTCTTGTGCGGCAATTTTTAGTTGTTTAGAAAGAATTTTTGAGTAGTTTCTGCTTTTATCATGTCGATCTTTCAGTGCCTCGGCCTTAAGTAAGTCTTTAAATTCTGGTGTAGTTTCTATTAGTTGTTCATCCTGGAGTTTAACAATGTTTTGGTATAGGGTCTCAATTTCTATTTTTTTAAAAAGTCGATTGTACTTACGGTATATATGGCAGTTAGGTCCAAGGTTAAGTAATTCTTTTTGGTGCTTAGTTAGTTCATAGTTGGAAAGGTTGATGTATTTATCAGTTTTGTTAGGAAGAGTGATATTACCTTTGTATAATGTATTCAGTTTTTTTATAATTTTAATTCGGTGTTGAGCTTCAGATTTATTGGTAATTTCCGTGAGTCTATGTAATTTCCTCCAGTTGGTCCGGGGTAGTTATATTCTGTAGTTCATCGTAAATGTCCTGTTTTTTTTATGTTAAAAAACTGTTTAATTTTTCTTTGGATATTTCGATTTGCCTTTTCACAAGGCTACATTTGTAATTCAAGTATTGATAGTGTTGTGGGCTGCTGGATCATGTAATTTAAATTGTGTGTATTTAGGCAGCATATTTTCATTTATACACGTTATAAGTTATACACGTTATACAGAAGATACGAAAAATTTTTACATAAAATAAATAGACAACACTTGTCTATATTATTTAATGAAACGTGTATATATATATATATATATATATATATATATATATATAAAAAAGTTGCAAATTAAAAAAATAATAATGTTTTTTATGAAAGTATTTATTTATTTATATATTTGATATTTCAGATTGGCCTCAATCTTTCTTCAGAAATAACTGTTTGTTTACAAGTAGCGTCACGTGATATGGAACGCCACTGTGTTCGAATATTCCTAACGTAAATATAACTGTAATAATATTTTAGATGTTGTTTAAAAAAATAAAAAAAATTTAACTATATCTAAAAAATGTTTAACTATTGAAATATTATAAAGATTTAAAATACCTTTGTCTTTATTTAACCCTATTTTACATGTATTTAATTTTAAAATCCAGTATTTTTTTTTTTTATGCGTGTATATATATATATATATATATATATATATATATATATATATATATATATATCATACTTTTAAATAATTCTCTATATATATATATATATATATATATATATATATATATATCAAAACCAATTTTGTCAGAAAGATTTATGACAATGTGTAAAAAGTTTCTTGTGTGACCTGTTTGGTCTTTTCGGACTTCAACGGACTAAATTTATATTTACGCTGATGCGATTACACATGAACCAGTGAGTTTTCTCCCTTTCCTCGGTAGAGCACTTTTAGAAGAAAGTAAATTTTTTGGCTGCTACCGCTGATTAATGCTGAGCTCTTCGCTATGAATTGAGCTCTCTAGTAGCCGGAAATGCATATATCTTGTACATAATATGTTAAAAAATAATTCCTGTCTGGCGTGCGCTGATGGCCTAGTGGGTGTGTCACCGACTGATGTCAAATCGTTCGGATTTCAATCCCGGCTTGAAGTAATCGCATGTCTAACCGCACTGATGAACTATGATACAGCGAAACAGTCTCTCTGCGGATGACTATATATATATCTATCTTTTTAAAACATGTTTCGTGTATATAATCTAACCGATTTAATTTAAATTTTTTTTTCTTTTTGTTTCCATCACTTTTGATATTAAATATCCCACATTGTTAGAATAGAAAAATAGTCAATAATGGAGAAAGGTTATAAAAAAATGGCGCAGATTTATCTGTGGATTATCTTGCGATTAAGCATTTTCTAAACATATTCGTCTTTGTGAATTATTTTCTTTTTTAATTACAGTAGTGTTTTTATACTGAAATTGTGGCCAGTCTCACTACAGTGAACAACTAATAGATTGCATTAAACTAATAGAAATGCATTAAAAGGCTCAAACTCTGAAAAAGATACAATATTCTCCCAGAGTACAATCTACAATTCAATGGAAACCTTTGAATACGTACCAGAGAACGACAAAACGTTCGAGGCTTTTTACAGGCGCTACGAAGATATTTTCAACGTAGACTGTGAACAATGGACCAGTAAAAAAAGGTACGTCTATTATTGAAAAAACTGGGAACTACAGAACATAGTAGCTTCGTAGACTTCATACTACCCAAGAAAACCACTGACTTGGATTTTTCAGAGACTATTAAGCTTTTATCGGAACTATTCGGGCCTAACACAACCTTGTTCCACAAACGTTGGAAATGCCTGAACACAGTCAAAGACAACCAGCAAGATTGCAGCATCGGTAAACAAGTTCTGTAATGATTTTAAACTAGCCGAACTGACTGCCGATGATTTCAAGTGCTTAATTTTCGCGCAAGGTCTAGTATCAGCAGAAGACACCGAAGTCAGACGACGGGTACTGACCAAGCTTGAGAACGAACAAGGATTGACTCTCCAAAAACTGGCAGAGGACTGTCAAAGAGTAATATCTGTAAAGTGTGACTCAAACACTATCGAGGAATCAGGTGTGGCTCAGATTAATAAAATCAGAAGCAAGTCTACCTCCTAGTCCCCTCAAAAAGACAAAAGGCAAATCTCATGTCCTAAATTCCGCAGTAACCAAAATCCAAATAGTTTAAAGAAACCGCCTGGACCATGTCACTATTGTGGTAAATGGCATCTGATGAAATTCTGTCCAGTTAAGAACAAAAAATATTGCAAAAATTGCAATAAAAATGGGCATACTTTAACTCGGTGCTGGTACGCCAACAGAACGAGAAAACCCCAAAATAAAATTAGGCAAGCTCAATCTGACAATATTGTCGATAGGAATTTAAGGAAATACGTAACTGTGGATATTTTCAATAATTCCATTCAATTCCAGCTTGACTCGGGTTCCGATCTTTCAACCATTAACTGGCGTACTTGGCGAAAATTAAACAAGCCGACCTTATTAAAAACGGGTAAATCAGCAATATCCGTAACTGGCGAAAAGATTAACATTTTAGGCGAGGTAATACAGTAACACTAAATGGAGTTACCAAAAAGCTCAAAGCCTACGTATTGAAAACTTCAGATAACTTATTTGGAACAGATTGGATAGAAAAATTCAATCTTTGGGATTGCCCAATGAGTATATTTTGCCGCAAGATACAAAGTACAACGTCCAATTTGGTAAATCTCAAAAAGGAACTCAAACAACAATTTCTCCAGGTTTTTTCTGGCGGCCTGAAGGACGGTGCACAACTGGTATTCAAAAAGAAACGGAATGTCCCTTTCGCTGCTTTAGAGAAAATCAACAAAGAGTTAGACAGACTCATTCCAAAAAATACAGAATCTTTGAAGACTCCATCATTGCTACTCTAAGGACAAATTGTGAAATCAAAAACATGATCGCGAGTACCATAAGAGATCTCCCAGTTACTTTGGCCGACATAAAAAGGGAGTCTCGAAAGGATGATTTCATTCAATCCATAAAAAGCAAAATTCGCAATAAAGACCCCAATGTGTCTGAAGTTTTCTTCCTCTGCGATGATGTCCTACTATACAATGACCATGTAGTGATTCCAAACAGCCTGCAAAGAAAAATCCTCAGGGATTTTCACATGGGACATCCGGGGAAGAACCGTACGAAAAGCCTCATGCGCTGCTATGTTTATTGGCCAAACATGGACAAGGACATAGCAGACATGATAGAATCATGCAAAGGGTGCGCGCTTGCAGCAAAAGCTCCAACCACGACGTGCTAACCATGGCCCAACACAGACCATCCATGGCAATGAATTCATGTCGATTTTGCAGGGCCTATAGACAATATGTACTACCTCATTGCTGTGGATAGCCACTCAAAATGGCCTGCGGTCCTACAATGCAAAAGACCAACCACAAACTGCACGATCGGATTTCTACACGAGCTATTCGCGCGTTTTGGCGTGGTAGATTGTGTAGTTACAGCTAATGGCACTCAATTCACATCAAGTGAATTTAGAGACTTCTGCAAGTCATATCAGGTGGACCACATTACAACGCCTCAGTACCACCCTAGGTCGAATGGCCAGGCCGAAAGGTTCGTGGACACTCTAAAAAGGCACTAGGCACACCGACAGATAGAGCATTGCAACAGTTTCTGCAGGTGTATCGGATAATCCCTAATCCGAACACGCCTATGGGAAGCTCGCCTGCAGAAACAATGTTCGCAAGGAAAATCAAGTCTGTCTTCGACAAACTTATTCCACGGCAAGCAAAGTTAAAAAAAACCGTATCGCCTCATAAGAAATATTTCAATCCTGGCCATAAAGTCTTTTTCAAGGCTTACAAAAACAACATACCATTCTGGGAAGTAATCACCATAAAACAAAGAATTGGCGAACTGGTCTACATTGTCAAAGTACCGAAAAACACTCACAAACGCCATTGGAACCAGCTCAGAAAATGCCGTTTGAAGGAATCGGAGGAATCACTACAAAATAGCTGTGAAGAGCCAATCGATGTAATTTTCGATCACTTCGATCTCGACACGCCCCAAGTCTCTCCTGAAGCGTGACGCTCAGGAAGGAAAAGGAAATTTACTCAACCGCTCGACGTAAATCCCAAGAGAAAAAAAGTATTAACAGTTTTATGTTTTTTTCTCCTTTTTAAAAGAAAAAAAAAAAGAAAACTCTTCGAAGTGGGGGTGTTGTGAGATCGTAACATACCTACAACATGGACTCTTCCAGGACTATATAAAGTATGCGATATAACACTCTAGGAGAATAGAAGGAAAGAGAGATAGAGAGAGTATTCTAATACCATAGTATCAGCCGCGTACGACTACCAATATTGGACACTAGCACATAGTAAGCTCTGCTTACACTTACACTATCTTTGTAACCTTTTTGTTTAATATATCTTTCTGACCTCTAATCCGTGTTCCGTGTT
This sequence comes from Acanthosepion pharaonis, assembly GCA_903632075.3. Classification (NCBI taxonomy): domain Eukaryota; kingdom Metazoa; phylum Mollusca; class Cephalopoda; order Sepiida; family Sepiidae; genus Acanthosepion; species Acanthosepion pharaonis. The sequence continues at coordinate 157,274 of CAHIKZ030005446.1, read as the reverse complement.
TTCCTTCCGTGTTTTCCTTCCGTGGTCCCAACTTTGGGCCCACATCAGTTCTATAGACTTGAGTGGCACTCGGTGTAGGAGAAGGACAACTCTGAATTCGAAACTATATGTATGGTAAAACACATATCATGCAGCCAAGGAATAAAACGTTCTCATTGACCCTATGAAACTGACTATGGTCGACTTGTTTTAAATCAGCCAAAATAGGAACCCTGAATATCTGTACATTTCTGCTATCTACTAGATTTTGTATGCATTTACGATGAAATTTTAAAGATTTGCGACGACAAAAAAGCTTTGAATACAGTTTCTGCATCTTCTTTGCCACGGAATGTGTTTTGGTTTAAAAATTTTTTCAGGGCATTTGAAAAAGGGGTATTCAATGGGTGAGAGACCAGAGGTATATGGTGGGTGTATCAAAGACTCATATTCTAATTTGGTGAGATTGTGTAGCGTCATTCAAGCAGTATGTGACTGAGCATTGCCATGAAGCAGACTGAAACTCCGTCGATTAACAAGTACCGTTCTTATAATTTGATTAACCAGATGTGCATATTTCATCCGGTTTTGCAGGCAGTAATGCATAACGCTAATGGTAGATCACAAGACAGACAGCATAATCATCTGTTGGTGAAATTTCGGTTTTGGAAAGAGTTTGGGTCCTTCATCATGAATTAAGGATCCATTTCTCATCAAATTCGATTCAAAACAGATCAATCAAATTCCGCAGATGCAAAATCGATCTCTTCAAAACGTCAAACTTTTTTTTTTACTTTCACTGAGTTCATGTTGAAACCATTTCTGGAGTTTCTTCACTTTACCAATTCTCCTGAGATATTCCAATATTGTTGAAATGCTGACATCCATCATCAGGGACATTTCTTTCAGACGTTGACATGGGTTTTGTTTAACTAGTGTTTTCAGCCGTTAATTGCCAATTACAGAGGGACGTCCCCTATTACCTTTATCTTCAAGCAGTTTCAAAAGTATTACGATCAAGTTTCAACTGATGCAAAATAGCAAACGCATCTCTTCTCTTTCCATGCTCAAGATGAGGGACATATAATGTTTTAAAGTCTGGACGAGATTGGCATAAAATTAACAAAGTTAACACTTGAATCATTAGGAATAAGTAATATAAAATATAAAGAGATATATAGACATAAATATAGAGATAATTTTTAAAAACAGCTGAATCGATTTATCGATCTACTACCATCAGAGAAAAAATCGATGACAAAAATGTGCATAGAGACTAAACAAATATACATCTCCCGACTAAAGCTATATGCATTAGATGTTAATTACCTTTAAGCCCATCAATTAATCCTTCTATTTACAAAGAGGTGGCTGTTAGGACTTAATGTACATTGATTAAAAGTAAAGAGACAATCAGCATTAGTCTACCTTATCTCTGACAAAATGTCCGGCTTTAATAGTAAACGCATCTCTTCTTTTTCCATGCTCAAGATTAGGGACATATAATGTTTTAAATTCTGAACGAGATTGACATAAATTTAAGAAAGAGGGCACTTGAATCATTAGGAATAATTAATATAAAAATATTCGAAAAATCTCATTAAAGAAAAAAGCACACTCCATCAGGTTTCGGGTTTGTGTCCCCCTTTACAGGAGAAACCGTCGTTAGATCCGACATTCGCTAGACCAACTCAACCACAAAGAACTTTGCCGATCCATTATAGTCAACTTGTGCCTTATAAACGCAAATATTTCGCAGAGTCTCGAAAGCTTAATATCTACCTATTTTCGTATTCTATCGTAAACAAAGCAATTTATAAAGTAGTAATGTTTTGTTTTGTGATGTCAATGAACACTCGTTGCCACTTTTGTGACGTCAACGAGTATTCGTTGTCACTTTCGTAATGCTCGTTGTAGTAGAGACTTTGTAATCTCAGATACAATTATAAATATGCCGTTGAACAATACTGGTGTCAGGCGCCTTCGAATAACACTCACACTAATAGTACTTGCTCGATAATACTCCCTCGAATAGTAGTCAGTGGGTATTAATCCGTAGAGAGAAATTGTATAGTGAATATAGTATAGAATAGCGGTCCTTATAGTAATAGAAGATAGAGTAGAAATGTGATGCGAATAGTAATATAGAATAGAATAGGAACAGCGATCCCAATAGTAATAGAGGATAGACTAGAAATAATGATCTTCTAGACGTCACGTGGCGTCCTTATTATTCGTTTCCTCTATGGTCAAGTGATCTACTTAATTCAATAATGGGATCGCCTGAGTTTGCTCACTGGCGATCTATGTTCAAGCTCAAGTATCGACAGCGACACTTTATTCCTATATAACAGTTTTTTTTTTAATTATTAATCCAAAATATCCCATGACGTAAATAGAGCGCATATTTTTCCTTAATAAGATTTCTCAAATATTCAGACGATTAATAAATATACTGTTTAATAAATAGACGCTACGTCTACTAAAACATGGGAATCCATTAAAAACAAGATCGGATCTAACGATGGTTTCTCCTACATAGAGGAACACAGGTTCATATCAGGTAGGTGAGTGCATATTTCCTTCAGTAAGATTTCTCGAATGAATATTCGAGAAATCAGGCCGGTAGATGAAAATTAATAAATACAGTGTTAAATAAACGGAACATCTACTCAAATATAGGTATCTACTAAAATAACTTGTAAGTGATAAAAACCTATATTTCTAAAAAAAAAAAAAAGAAAAAGTTTTAAGAAAAAGATATTTTTATGCCGAATGTTTCCTTATGAGGAAACGGTTAATCTCACCATTAAGATTTCTAATCTGTTCAATGGTAAAGAATCACGATTCTTACGAATATATTTTGAAGGTGTTTTAGAATAACTAAGTTTGTAAATCATCACATATTCTGATCATTGTACAATGCGATAAAGTGAAACCTGATAATACAATGGGAGGTAAATCCCTTTTATTTTTTTGTCGGATCAGAAAGGTTTCCGTGATCATCTAAGACTAAGGGGATACTAAGAAGTGTCGTGGAATAGGTAATAAATGCTGGGCGGATTTGGAAAGTAGCATTACGCCGTTTAAAGCGGATTATCGTCAAAGACATAGATGAGATTAGGAGATCAAATAGCATTAGAGAATAAATGAGATTTGACTATTGCGAGTGGTGATAGAGATGGTGACTGTGAAAACATTAATAAGCCTTTAGCCTTATGATGACAAAAGATTTAAAAAAAAAATATCCAGCATAAACTCGTTCCATGGTAATGCACTTAATTCGGTGCTGTAGATTAATCAGTCGGTCGTCCAATGATGAAGAAAAACATTTATTATGCACAAATACACAGAATTATTGCTTTACTTGTTGTTGTTGGTTTTGTTGTTGTTGTTCTTGTTCTTGTTCTTCTTCTTCTTCTTCTTCTTCTTCTTCTTCTTATTATTATTATTATTATTATTATTATTATTTTCTTCTTTCTTCATCTTCTTTCTTTTTTTCTTGTTCATCTTTTTCTTCTTCCTTTTTCTTCCGCTTGTTTTTTTTCTTTTTCTTTTTTCTTTTTGTTCTTCATCTTATTTTCTCCTTCTTTTCTTCTTTTTCTGTCTTCTTCCTCTTCTTCATCTTCTTGTCTTCTTTTTCTTCTTCCTCTTTCTTCCCCTTTCTTCATCTTCTTCTTCTTCTTTTCTCCCTTTTCTTTTTTCTTCTTTCTTCTTCTTTTTCTTTTTTCTTGTTTTTCTTCCTTTTCTTTATTATCCTTCATCTTTTTTCTTCTTCTCCCTCTTTTTTCCTCTTCTCCTTTTTCTTCTGCCTCTTCTCCTTCTTTTTCTTCTCCTTCTTTTTCTTCTCCTTTTTCTTCTATTAGATGAGAACTTTAGAAATTTCAACAAAATGGCAAGAAAACATATCATTCTGAGCGTCATTAGAACAGTTTCTACACACAACGATAGATAGGATTTAAACTGAAAATATTACGTTATAATATGTGAGGCATGAAGATAAACTTTGAATACAAGTCTAACGCTTAAGACGGATTAAAACTGCCAAAAGGAGGCTTCACAGGAAACCTGATAAATGCATTCCTTAAAAAAGGTAATTGAGGCATGCCGGGATATCTGTTGGAGCTGAGCGTTTAAGCCTGTCTAACATAAAGATGGTTTCCTCTGATTAAAAGAATGCCGATTCAGTGACACATTTTTTAAATAAATCATTCAATTTCCCTAGCCGCTCGATGTTAGCTTCGGTTTTTTTTTTTTGGTTTTTTTTTAAATAGGATCATGGATTTAGACATTGTCAAATTATTATTCGCAATACTATTCCCACTCTTTCATGCACGCCTAATTTGCAATAATCGTTTTTCCCTCGCATTTTTTAGATCGATTATAGGCATTGATAGGATTATAGGCATTGATGGATTATAGGCATTAATAGACAAGAACGTGTCGAATAATCTTAAACAATACGAAAGATACTGTGAACTAAATTTTAATCTGAATGTTTTACTGTATGATGGTCGGAAAAAATGTAAAGCCTTATGATTTTCTTTTAAAATATTCGTCAGAATTTCTAACATTTTTAATCCATAGACATGGCCTTGAAACCCAGAGCAAAAATATCATCTTCTCAGTTCTAACAATAATCCGGTTTCAAAATGGCTATCTCTCGGGACACTTGTAGAATTTGTAGTTGAGTCATCATAGAATTTCCTTTTTAGAAAGAGTACGTTCTGTAAAAGTTTTCATGAGGTTAATGATTGATTATAGAAAGTTGCACTTGATATAATTATTGTAAGGAAATTGGTCAGGACAGTTTGTAGCAATCCTCTAAATAAGTTGTTCCTAGTGACAGACCCCCACAAGGAAGACGCTGTCCGGCAAAAGAATCAGAATTGTGAAAGCCTTCAGATACCGCATGACAATGTCTCCTGTTTAATGTCTTCTCTTCGTTACTCAAATGTCTTTATAAAGTTGATTCCCGGAGTGTTGACAGACACCATGAAGGGACAGATTGTGGTTGGTACCCAAGATATTCTGGTGTTGTGCAACACTGATAGCCTTCTCATGATAGTAGCTCTCTAATGTTTAGCGGAAACAAGTCATTCGCACATATTCATTGAATTGGTGTTTTTTTTTAAAGGTTATCAACTCATTCGACTTTTTTTTTTTTTGGTTCCAATGCCTCAAAAACAGAATTTCACTTGACTTCGATAATATATCAATTATTAATAATAATAATAATGCTCATTAATTGCTTCTTGTAGCCTCACATAGAGTAGATGGGGGTCTGCAAGTGGAAATGTTAAAACTAATGAGTAAAGTAAAGGAGTAGTGTAAAGAGGAGGTGCAAGACAAATTAAACCAGAAATAGCTTCGTGGTCAGTTTTTATTTTTATTTTTTTAGACAGACAGATGCTAGATTTGAGAGGTGACTTTTGGTGGAAGATGGTTCTGCGGAGAAAAGAAAACCATATCTGCAACACAACAGCCAACTATCTGAGCAAACACAATCGAGGCCAAGAGAGAGAAATCGTAAGAAGAAAGCAAATTACATTCCTCCTTGCTTTGAATATTGCTGCCACATTTGGTCTGGTGCTCCTGCTGTATATTTAGAGACATTTGATAAAATCCAAAGAAGAATCTGCAATGTTATTAGTCTTGACATGGCATCTCGTCTTCATCCCTTTCCCGCCGCTTTAACTTAGCTTTCTTGCACCTTTTCTCGAAATACTTTTATGGTAATTATTCAGATAAACTTTCTTTCATGATACCTAGACATTATGAATTGAAGCGCAGTACAGTGGAACCCCGGTTTACGAATTTAATTCGTTCCTGAAGGCCGTTCGTAACCCGAAATGTTCGTAAACCGAAACTATTTTTCCAATAGGAATCAATGTAGAGAAAAAAAGTCACAGTTCAATAAAATTGGAAAAGAAAAGCACACCACAACGCACAAATGTATACAACACTGCGGTTGATTCAGAAATTATTCCGTTCGAGTTAACTCGGCTCGGCAATGTTATTCGGGAACTGAAATTTTGTTGGAAAACCAGGACATTTTCATCTCGAATTTTCTGTTCGAAAACCGATTTGTTCGACATGGGAGACGTTTGATAACCAAGGTGGAACTGTACTAGAGTAACAATGTTTCATCATTTTACATTTGGAATGTATAAATGTAACCGCAAGTTCTATGTTAATACTTTCTTCTCTTGCTTGTGGAACTCTCTTCCAGTTTCTTCCTTTCCAGTCAACTTTGATATTCAAAAATTTAAATGCAATGTCAATCGTTATCTTCTGTCTTCTTAATTCTTGTTTTTTTATTGTCCTCTCTCCTTAATAGTAGTTTGTTCTCATATTCTCTAACACTCAGTAATCCTACTAGTACAGTAGCTTTATTACTTTGCTTGGGGTGAAATGATTATATAAAAAATCAGGATGTGTGGAAAATTTGATGAGATAGCTAACCATATAATCTTTAAATATCTCAAGTTGCGACAAAGAGATTACCAGCGATGGTATGATTTGAGTGGTAAAAAAATCCATTGGCGAATATTTGACTTCAGTGTGAAAGAGAAATGATATGAAAATTGTATGGACCAACATCAGTGGTAGAAGATGGCAGTCACAAAATATGGGATTTCTTGGTCTACGTGGGCCATGTGATTGGAACAAAGTGACCCTACCTTACAGATAACTTAATCAACAACTATGAAATTATTACTATAGCTGTTCTTTATGATACAGAAGTGGACTCTATATAAATTGAAAAGGTAGGAAAATACCATAATCTGTTCAGAGAATCGAAGAGGACATAGAATATGACTTTTGAAGTAATCACTCTTGTAATAGGTGCACTTGAAACACCACTTAGAAACTTGAAAGAACGCGTAAGGGAAACTGGAATTTAAACCAAAATTGTAGAACTCAATGTAGTTTGTGTAAATAATATCTTAATGTTGTCGTGCTTGGTAAAGGTACCCGTTTAAAATAATGATCTACAGCACTGGGAAGGAAATTAGCTGATGTGGACCCGAAGTTGGGACCACGGAAGGAAAACACGGAACACGGATTAGAGGTCAGAAAGATATATTAAACAAAAAGGTTACAAAGATAGTGTAAGCGGAGCTTACTATGTGCTAGTGTCCAATATTGGTAGTCGTTCGCGGCTGATACTACGGTATTAGAATATACTCTCTCTCTCTCTCTCTCTCTCTCTCTCTCTCTCTCTCTCTCTCTCTCTCTCTCTCTCTCTCTCTCTCTCTCTCCTCCTAGAGTGTTATATGCATACTTTATATAGTCCTGGAAGAGTCCATGTTGTAGGTATGTTACAGTCTCACAACATTAGCCTACAGCAACCTTAACTTCGTTGGACGATTTTTTTTTTAGCCATTTTCTTTTAAAGGTCCATCAAATATAACGCCTTCTTCTATGCGTTGTGTCCCTTCAGGACGTTGACGAACATGGCTCTCCACAACTTTAAGTCCTTTGTAGCTCTTAATAATTTTTGTCTTTTTTTTTTATCTTTCCTAAATTATGTTTCACCACTCAAACGCGCTGAAGACAGTATTTCGCGATACGCCGATGCATTAGACAGCCCAAGATTTTGAAGGAAGAAATAGGCAAAAAATTCTTTTCCTTATACGCGATAGCTCTGACCATTATTCCCAATTTTATCCATTACAAATCGAGAAGAAGTTCTAAATTTATAGTAACTATTTAGAATGTAAAAATTACAAGAGAAGTCAACTTCCATCACTGACTTTTGATTTATAGGAAGCCGGGTGGTTTTGGGAGATATTTTTTAGAGAAAAATGCGTCCTATAGGCAGAAAAATGCAATAGGTTATGCGTTGTTTTCCTCTGTTCCTGTGGCCTTCAATCTGCCCTGTGAGTATCAAATTTTCCAAGCCATCTTTCCTTATTATGTGTCCTAGAAATGTCAACTGCCTTTTTATTATGTTAAGTATATTTTGTTTTCATTTTCTCTGGAACTAAAATTCGATTATTATCCAAAGGATATTCTGCAGAACTTTTTGGCATTGTCTGTTTTCATTGTAAAGAATTAAATTCAAAGAGGAACGTGAAGCCATACCCAACAAAACAAAAGTAATGAAGCGATTTCCGAACAATAGTTCTATATTCAGCGCAGAAATGGCGGCTATAGTTTTAACTCTTGACGTCATAACTTCAAGCAAACACAAAAAAATCTATCATATCTTCAGACTCCATGTCAGTATACACAGCACCTAAAAAGAATAAAATTGTAAACCCACTTATTATAAAACTTACAAGCAGTATAGTATATTTGTCAACATATAATGATATCATCTTCGTCTGAATAGCTAGCCATATTGGCATCAAGGGCAACGATAAGGCAGATCCCGTTGCCAAAAACGCATTAACCTTCAAAGATAGTTTAAACACCACGATCCTCTACACAGACCCCAGATCAACCATTAATATATTTATCATAGAAGAATAGCAGAAACTAGGGACCGGCTCCGCAAACAACAAATTATACATCAAAACGACTATAGAAGAATGGCATCAAACACTAAAAACAAGTAAATAAATAATATAATAATATCCAGAATTCATATCGAACCCTCCATGATAAAACATATCTTATATTCTAAAAGAAGAGCGCCCCCTCAATATGCACGACATGACAAGATTTCTATACAATGAAATATATACTCTCAAATTGTGGCAACTTCAACCAAATCCGTTTACAATACTAGCAAACAATCAACAAGAAAAAAACTCTTTCATGAACTTAATCCATATAATATCTTACAATTTCTTAAAGAAATCAAACTGTATTCGAAAATATAACTTAAAATATAACTATAGCAAAACTAGAACAAAAAACACACATATCACCGCCTCTAGTAATTATGTTCACGAAAACATAGATGCACAAAAGGTGAGCATCATCTACCATGTATTCAGTTGTGAAAGCAGAATAAAATATATTTTTATTACGTCAAAGCTCCCAAGAAAATTAAGTTTTGTATTAAATAATCCGTAAGGTCTTGATGTGCTGTTAAAAAACAAAACAAAACAAATCAATCAGCGATTCAAGAAAACTCGTCTTTATGGAGTGACATCATTTAAAATTGTTTAAATAACTTTGTGCTGTATATACTTTCTATGGTATTCGCTTATTAACTTTAATCTAATTCTGAAATACACAAATTGATTTCAATAAAGTTTATCTAAAGTTCATTATACAGGAAAATTTAGAAATAATTTTATAAAATCCATCGACAAAATAATCATGATTTAATATTTTTATTTGGCAAAGTAAAACAATCTCAATACTTTCACAATTATTCTTTATTATTTGAGGCTACAATTCATTACAAACGACACTACGAAATTCTCTAATAAAGATGTTTATTTAGAGCTGTTTCTAATAGTAGGAATCTATATCAGATCATCTTTGGGCAAGTGAATAACAAAATGCAAAATCTCTTAAGATACGCATTCCGTTCTTCGAAAGGACATCTGAGTAATAACGGTTTTGTAGATGGAATCTTATGTCTGTAGTGGAGATGAAAATTCTCGATGTAGAATTTGAAATGGTATTTGTTGTATTTCGCTCCTAGCTATATATATGATCACAACGATTATCCTATTTAAAACTGGAAGGTATATATTGCCGGCTGTATAACGGTTAGGTACTTAGAAAGAGAAATCAAGATCAATGCCTGCACTTTCGCATAATTACTCTTGCAAAAGACACGAATCCTTCTCTTCTCCAACAAACTAGAGGTTAAATAGGAGATCAAACTATCTTGCCCACACGTCTACTACTATGCTTGCAGTACATGTGACCCCCCCCCCAACCCGCACTACGATCCATTAAATGGGACCTCGCTAAATGATGGGATGTATGATGGGAGCGATTTAAAATAACAGTGGCTGCCAAAATTGGAATCGGCGAAACCAATTCAAATAATGGCTGAGTCAATTTTTGTTTACTTTACGCAAATTCTTTTCGGGAAGTAATGAATGCGTGTTTTCTCCCACGCCCTTGGGTAAAATAGTTAAACAGATTTCCTTTTTTATCCTTCGATGGTCACCATTCCAAAAGACGGAAAATGACAAAACCGTAAAGACGGCACCGAAAAATATATCAGTATGTTTCCAACAAATTTGGTATTGAATAGTTTAGATACATTAAAAAAGGAAACTGTGGAGGTTCATAATCGACTCAATATTCAATGGAAATAACATTACTAGAGTATGGTCGTGTAAATATTTTGTCAGCTATTTCAGTTTAGTAATTTTTATGTTGTTACTATTGTAAAATCTAATCGAATTTGAATTGACTGTTTTTTTTTACATTGTCAATTTTTCCAAATTGTTTCGTTTCTATATTTTGCAAAAATATTTAAAAATGCAAATAAAACTTAAAATGACTTCATGGCAAATATTTATAAAACAAAATATTTATCCATTCTGATGACTGCGTATTTAATTGATATGTTTCAAATATTTTCTATATAAAAATGTATTGTAAAATATTTACTATAGAAATGCCTTGGGGATCAGGAATTGTCATTGGTCAGTTGTTAATATAAACTGACAGAATACAGCATTATATACCAAATTGATAAGAATTAGTCATAATTTTACAAGAGATATTAAATTTGAAAATCAGGAAACATAGCATTGTGGGTAATGAGGAATTAACGCAAATATTACGGACGGAGTAGGATTATTGGCAGCACAATATGCTATTTCCACCTGTTGCAGATTGCGACATCATGTGACTGATATTTTTGCAATCACTGACTTTCATTTATTTTATTTTTTTTTAGGTGAGTATCCAGGTTGCTGGGGGATAGTCTGTTTTTTCTTTTTTTTGTCGAGACATCATACATAGACAGATTGCCAACAAAAAGTAAACGTATCTATCAAGTAATATGCAAAACGGAGTGCTTACTTATGGGTAACCACTAAAAAACATTTAAAGTGATAATATATATATATATATATATATATATATATATATATATATATATATATATATATATATATATTGCTCAATGTAAATTTACAGAGCATTAATATTATAAATTAATAGATTTAAAATATGGATTTTTCGCTACACAGTTCTAACCATGTTTCAAAAATAGAAGCTAAAAGCCCCGAATTTAATTTTGCAATTAAATTAAAAGCATTAAATGGAACTAATGCGTTTAATTTAATTGCAAAATTAAATTCGGGGCTTTTAGCTTCTATTTTTGAAACATGGTTAGAACTGTGTACTGGAAAAAACATATTTTAAATCAGTTAATTTATAATATTAATGCTCTGTAAATTTACATTGAGCAATATTTTGTAAAAATAAAAATATCTATAAGAACACCGGGTTATATATCTTACTGTTCTTTCTTTTATTTATTATATATATATATATATATATATATATATATATATATATATATATATATATATATATATATGGAATGGACAAAGTCCGACAATTATTTTAAGACATTTTATGTTTATACATTCTTTTTATAGATAGAAATATTTAAGTAAATGCTCTGTTTATAATAAACAGTATTAAACAACATTTACCGGAGGACGAATATTTTCTGTGAAAATTTCTCGGACCTTCAGGCCGGTAAATGTTGTTTAAGAATTAAAGATATCTGTATAAGAATTTTCTCTTATTTAAATTACAAAAGAACTACCACGTGTTGTCTCACGCTTTTGAATTGTAGTATATATATATATATATATATATATATATATATATATATATATATATATATATATATATAGTTGATGTGAGTTGTTGATCCTGGGTTTCACGCTTTTGCGATCGTCAGACAAACGAGTTTATCTGACGATCGCAAATGCGTGAAAAACGAGGGTCAACAACCCACATCCATCCAACTAAATATGTTACCTCTATCTTTGATATTGAGCGCTTTTCAATAAGCAACGCGTATATAATATATAATTAATATATGTAATGAATTGCATATATAAAATATATATATTTATCTTTATATACATAGGCCTTTTCATTCATATATATATATATATATATATATATATATATATATATATATATATATATATTTATCTACATTTGGATACGCATCGAGCAGATATGAATGTACAAGAGAAAATCATGGAGAATTGTATTTTAAAAACAGTAAAATCGATCTTGCTAACCGAAACGTTCGTCTGTGGCTAAAACGGTTAAGCACGTTAGGCTATATGGCCGTTCCGTATAGGATACAGGTTTGAGTCCTGTTAAAGGACGCATATTTTCTATGAAAATTTCTCAGACATTCAGGCCGGTAAATGTTAATACTGCTTATTATAAACTGACCATTTACTTAAATATTTGTATCTATAAAAGAACATATAAACCTAAAAAATTCTTCATATATATATATATATATATATATATATATATATTGTAGGTTGTCACACATGTAATGACGCATTTTGGTTGTTGATCCGGTTGTCTAAGTAACCTTTTTGCATATAAAAAATCTTGACTTATTCCCGACACTTTTCCCTTCCAGATAATTTTTCTTTCAATACATTGTTACTCATAATACCAAGAAAAATGATTACAACGTAACTACATCGAGTAATCTTACTGTAAGGGTACCAACTGTGTAACATTTTTGCATCGAACCATTGTATGCGATGAGAAATAGAGCCTTTAACAGCAATAAGAAAATAAGCTGGTTCGTAGATGCAAGTGAATCAGCAAAACATTGCCCAAAACCTCCACTGCACCCTAAAAAGTTAATGATTACTGTATGGTGGTCTTTCATTATTCATTCTAGCCTCAAAGGAAAACAATAACAGCAACCTCATACTGTGAAGAAATTGAATGTATACACGATGAATTGAAAAAGAAGCATCCCTAGACATGTGAATTGGGATGGCCCAATTTTGCTGCACGACAACGCAAGGTCGCAGGCTTTTCATTTAACTTTCCAAAAGCTGTATAGCTTGAATTATGAAATTTTGCCTCATCCTCCATATTCACCTGATATCTCTCCTACTGGTTATCGAAGCATTTGATCTGTTTATCACACTAATTGATGATAATTTTTTTTAACATGGGATCAAGAATTTAGAGGTATATTGGAGAACAGTCATTCATCAACATGGTGCCTATTTCAACAAAATAAATTAGTTATTTAACATTTCAGAAGCGCTTTATTCCTTTCCTATAAAGCGTAATCTTACAATCTTTAAATCAATACTTATTTTTTTTATCGATATTCATAATCTTCACTTCTTTCTACTTCATCTTTCAATCAGATAACACGCCGCATTCTGTAAACCTCTCCGTCTACCTTGAGGGACTATCGAGCCTTGGATTGTGTTATTTAAGAAATCTGGTTCTTATTTTATCGATAGTAATCTGATGAATAATGTGTGCCATGTAAGTGTTTTGTTCATGTGTTTGTATTTGATATTCAGTGTGTCCATAGATTATGTGTGTGTGTCTGTGTGTGTGTGCGCACGCGCGATGATGATTCAAATAAAAAAAAGCAAAGAACAAGCAGGGTTAGGAAAGCAAAGAAAAGTAGGGAAGAACATGTCTGCCTGTTTATCTATATCAAATGATGAGTCGTGTTTAAATACACAAGTTTCCGTTCTCTAAAATAAACTTTCCGAGTATCTCCTCACACACTTACCGGCCGCAAGGAATTTAATTCACTTGTTCAGTTCGATTTTTATTTTGTTTAATTTTTGTTCTCACTATTGTTTTCGATTTAAATAAACAGTTCTAATTAAGAAAAAAATATCCTCTGCTTTTTTTTTTCAGCGGAAACCTATCAAAGAAAAACACCGTTAACTTCCGGCAAGTTGTTATACGTGATTTAAACAAGAACAAAAACAGAGTGTCGTCTGCACCTTCCAGTTACGTTCCTTTGAAACAAACAGGAATGACAAAAGTCACGGATGCTTTCGCTTTCTTGAATATAATCACAGAGTTGAAAACTCCTGAAAACACATTTATCGAAAGAAGATGCAAACAAAATGTTTATATTTTGTGAAATTGTGCTTTCAAGGAAGTCATGTTGAATACTGTATCGATGTCTATAATGACACACAAACCATAGCTGTTGAATGAAGAAACATTTATATAGAATAGCATACATGGTCATAGCTGGAAGATCGAATGTGATAAATTACTTCTTTGTTATATAAAGCAAAATAACTTTAAAAATCTATATAAATGAAGAACGCATTATTATTTTAATTCAGAAATTCCAAACAGAATAAAAATCTCTTCTTATTGAAAGTTATTAAGAAGATACTATATCCCTACTGAGGGAATATCAATTAAAAGATAAATTTAATTAACTCATAATTTACGAGGAAGACGAAAATTACACAGCATTTAAAACATAAGTAAGTATTAGGTTTTAAGCCTTTATAGTTATTACGTTTGAAGAGATACAGAAGGCGCTTATCTCTTTTTGGTGCAGATATATCATGTGGTTCATATGACAGCTGAATAGTAACGATAGCGGAAGCTAAATTTAGTTCATTTACAGCAGCTAAACTGTAACATTGCTTTCTTTAGTTCTGTTTCGCGGCTCAGGGCTGAGTCTAAATCTGTCTCTCCAGTAGCTTAAAAATCTAAGGCGACGTTTCCCTTTGGAAAGATATCTTTCCTATATATAGGAAACTTGAAGTCAACACATTTGAAAAAAAAAAAAAAAAACATGACTCGCTGTTTCCCGTTCGTAGAATATGTCCTTGCCTGGGACATAGATGAATCCGGACCGTTTGAATCTGGAGTCCTAAAAATAGCTTCTCCAAACACGGGACTATCTCGATATTTCATGTAAGACCATTCCATTTCGTTTCTCGTTAAACTCTGCTTTGCTACGTAGATATGTGGGATACATTATTTTCTGTGTCAGACACGTGTATATATGTATAGATTTAATTTTGTCACACATTATGAAATGGATAAAGTCTGACAATTATTTTAAGTCATTTTTATGTTTATACATTCTTTTTATAGATACAAATATTTAAGTAAATGCTCTGTTTATAATAAACAGTATTAAACAACATTTACCGGCCTGAATGTCCGAGAAATTTTCATAGAAAATATTCGTCCTCCGACAGGATTCAAACCTGTATCCTATACGGAGCCGTCATTTAGCTTGATGTGCCTTTACCGATTTGGCCACAGATATGAATGTACGTGAGAGATTCATGGAATATTGAAGTTTAAATACAGTAAATTTGACATGCTAACCGAACGCTCCACTGTGGCCAAATCGGTAAAGGCACGTCAAAGTGCAGTAGTCAACTCGTCAACTGTAGAAGGCGCTCTTTGAGAGGCATAATCTCCCCGTATATATAGTAATAAGACGAGTCCATTTAGTCCATAAATGTAAGTCACCATAACACCCCCTCCCAAGCCTTTGAGAGGGTCCGTGGACTTCTGCTTTCTTTTAGATTGTCTCGGTTCTGGAGCTGCTTGGGGTATTTGAATGTCGAAGGTGTCGTAAATGGTATCCATAACTTCTTCTTCTTCCTAGGGAGTACTGTTGCAGTCATCGAACAGTCGTTTCCTGATTTGATTCAGGTGTCTCTTATGAGAGAAACGAGAGCCTTGGATTATGTAGACCATATTTCCAATCATATTTTCTATCGTACCAGGTCCCCAGAAAGATGTATTATTTTTAACCATCTTGAAGAATACTTTTTCCCGTGGGCTGTATTTTTTCCTTTGTACAATAGAGGTCGGACCTTGTTTTGTTTGTTTGGGCAGCAATTTATCAAAAACGGATCTTAGTTTACGCGCAAACATTATTTCTGCCGGAGATAGTGAAGCTGGCGCGTTAACATTTGCCGTGATCCTGTAAACTTGTAAAAACTGCTGCAGGACCTTTTCCTTTGAGGTGCCGCTATCTTTTTTCAGGGCTCTTTTTAGGGTGTCTACGAAGCGTTCTTCTTGACCATTCGACATCGGGTGATATGTGGGGTCGTAATCTCGCAGAACTCTTTAAAGTCGGTCGAAGTAAATTGAGTTCCGTTGTCACTGACCAAGCAATCTACTACCCCAAAAACGAGCGAATAATTCGTGAAGGTAGATTATTGTTGCCTCCGTGGTGGGATTTTTACATCGGAACACTTCCGGCCATTTTGAATAACTGTCTACTACAATTAGATAGTAGAATCCCTCTAGCGGTCCCGCAAATTCCACGTGGATCCTTGACCAAGGTCTGTCCGTCTTTGGCCACGGTTTGTATGATAAGTGGTGCCTTTGCTGCCAATGCACAGTCCTTGCATGTGTTGACCATATTTTCGATGTCCTGGTCCATTTCGGCCAGTATACATAGCTGCGCATTAGACTTTTTATCCTATTTTTCCCCGGATGCCCAATGTGAAAGTCCTTCAGGATTCTCTTCTGTAGGTTTTTTGGAATGACGACTGTAAAGGAATACCTCGTCACATAGGGAAAAACTGTCTGATATGTGTTGGTCCTTCTCTGAAATTTTTGTTTTTGTTGCGCTAATGAATTCATCATTGCGGGCTTTATGTTTTATTTCTTGTAGCGTCACAGGAAGTTCTCTTATAGTGCTACACAATAAAGTTTTTATTTCCCCTCCCCCCTGTTCGTAGTGAAGCGATCACAGAATCTTCTAAGAGTTCCCTATGTCTTGGAACCAGTCTAGAAAGTCCGTCAGCGTGACAGACTTTTTCGAGAGGAGGTATTCCACCTTGAAGTTGTAATTTAGGAGGATTATCCCCCACCTCAGCAGTCTGTTTGCCGTATAAGTGGATAATCCTTTTTTTGACCAGAAAATACTGAATAGCAGTTTATGGTCTGTTTGTAATGTGAAAAATCTTCCGTGTATGTAACGGTGAAATTTCGTGACTGCGAATATGATTGCTAATGCTTCTTTTTCTATTTGGGAATAGTTCTTTTCTGCTGGGAGCAGGGTCCTTGATGCATTAGGGATGGGCTTTTGCGTTCCATCTGACATTTTATGAAGGATGCACGCTCCTATTCCATGCGAACTTGCATCGCTAGCAACTACAATCTCGATGTTCGGGTCGTAGTGCATAAGGAATAAATCCGATGTTAGGATTTTGATAGTTTTCTCGAATGCCTCCTGGCATTCGGGTGTCCATTCCCAAACCTTATCTTTCCTTAAAAGCTCGTTCAGCGGGACTCGGAGGTTATTCATATTTGGGATAAATGCATGGTAGTAATTCGCTAACCCCAAAAATCTCTTTAGCACTGTGACGTTTTCAGGAGCCGGCATGTCCTTAATTGCAGTGGCCCTTTCTGGGTCCGGTCTCCTACCGTCTTTGTCTATAATGTGATCCAAATATTTGATTTCTTTCATGAAGAAGTCACATTTGCCTTCCTTTATTTTGAAGCCATAGTCTTGTATTCGCGAAAATTCTTTGTGGATATGTTCCCGGTGTTGTTCCAAGCTTTTACTAATTATCAAGATATCGTCTAGGTAAGCCATTGAAAAATCAAGTCCACCCAGAATGGTGTCCATAACCTGCTGAAAAATGGCTGGTGCGACTTTGACTCCAAATGCAAGCCTTTTCAAATTTGTATAAGCCTCTATGTGTATTTATACATAATAATTTTGAGCTTTCTTTCTCAACGGGTATCTGGAGATAAGCTTCGCTGAGATCGATTTTCGAAAAGAACTTTTGTAAAAACTTCTTCCGGGCTTGGAAGTGGGTAGTGATAATCTTTTAGTGCTGCGTTTAGTCCAGTAGAAAAATCTGTGCACATGCAGATTTCCTTAGACTTCTTCTTTACATACACTACTGGTGCTGCCCATTGGCTATATTCCACTTTAGATAAAATGCCAGTCTCTACAAGTCTGTCTAATTCCTTGTCTATTTCCTCTAACAAGGCGAAAGGCACATTCCTTTTTTTCTTAAATATTGGTTGAGTGTTCTCTTTTAGCTCAAATGTTGCTGACATCTTTTTGCATCTACCAAGGCCAGCCGAAAAGACCTCGGGGAAGGTTTCTTTTAATTCATTTCTTAGTTTATCTGACTCGGTCGTCAGATTTTCTATTTTCTGACAAAAAGTATTAATTGGCAAATCACACAGATTAAACTGCTGCATCCAATCTGCGCCAAATAGATTGTCTGTGTTTTTTAACACGAACATTTTCAATTTTTTGGTTGTTCCGTTCAAAGTAACGTTCGCAATAATTTCAAATTTCAAATTTCGTTCAAACTTTTTTTTCAAGCTTTTTCCTCCTAAATAAAGAAGGAAAAAGCCGGATTATATCCACTCTGCAATGTGAACTCTTGTGCCCAACTTTATTAAAAGTTAGACAGGTTTTAAACCGATATTGGCAATCTTTAAACCAATGAAGTGCTCCACAACGGTAACATAGACTAGGCGGTAATTTTTTCTGTTTTTCATTGAGTTGATTTTTTTTCTTAGGAGAATGAAAATAATCTTTTTTGGTTTGACTTGTTTTTGAAAGGGAGGAAAAATGTGGTTTTCGATGTATTTTTCTAATGTATGCAACGCCTGACTCTTCAATGTCTCTAGAATCATTTTTTTACACATATATTTTTGGCAGTCCTCGGCTATATTTTGTAAAGTTAAATTTATTTCTCCCTCTAACCTGGTTAGGACTCTACGTCTGATTTCTGTATCTTCCGTTGATACAAGTCCTTGTACGAATATTAGGCATTTTAAATTGTCTGCGGTAAGTTCGGCTAATTTAAAATCGTCACAATGTTTGTTAACTACCGATGCGAACGTCGAGTAATCTTCGCTGTCTTTCTTGGTTAGGTTTAAACAGTTCCACCTTTTGTGGAATAACGATGTTTTTGAGCTGAATAATTCTGTAAGGAGATTTACAGTTTCAACGAAAGTCAAATCACTAGTTTTTCGAGGTAATATGTAGTCCACGAATTTGCTATGTTCAGTAGTCCCTAATTTCCGGAGCAGTAGGCGTAGCTTTTTAGTGTCTGCCCATTTCTCACAATTTATTTCGAATAGATCTCCATACCTTCTTCGTTGATGTTCAAAATGGACTCTAACCAGTTCTAAAATAATAGCTTTAAACTCTTCCATGTTTTAATTTTTAATATTACGCTTCTAACGTAATTTTAATTGTACCCAACCTCTGTGTTGCTCGGCGGCGAAGAGAAAACAAAAGAAATCACTTTTTTTCTCTTTAAATGTGTTATTCTCGTACACAGTAGTTTTTTGGGACAACCGCGAAACGTAAAGTTTATAACTTCGGCGCAATTTTTTTCTTTTTTTATTCGCCGATAAAACTGTTTTTTTAGACTTTCTTTTTTTTCCCGTTCTCCCTTTTAGTTCTTTAATCCTCGTCGCCAGTGTTGTAGACACTGGTAACCAAATTTTTTTTTCTTTTATGGTTCTCCCGTGGAGTTCTTTAAATCCTCGTCGCCAGTGTTGTGGACCCAGAATAGGTCCGAAAGAAAACTCGAACTCAGCAATTTAGTGAAAACGTATTATTAAACAAAAAGAACGAATACAAAAGTGTTGCACGTCTGACTGACAGTAGTCACCTGTAGAAGGCGTTCTTTGAGAGGGATAATCTCCCCGTATATATAGTAATAGGACGAGTCCATTTAGTCCATAAAGGTAGGTCCCATAACAAATATGTTTGTGTTTTTTTTTTTTTTAATTGGTCAGTGGAAAATGTCATGATGCCATTTCTAATCTTAGGTTTCTGGTCGGGACCCGGAAAGAAATGTTTACACACCAGAAATCAAAGGAAAAAAAATAATTATCACTTATCCCATACATCTGATATCACATTGTAACAGGTTTCCTATTCCTTGTTGAAAAAGAATCGATTGTTAGACAATATATTCATGTCTGTTTGGACTATGGAATTGAAGTCTTGGATAATGATACAAAAGAACCACCCAAATTCAGATGTAGTGACTATGATATACGATTTCCCAGTGCCCACAGACAGGAAAATTGATGGAACTGGTGTGATTTGCTCACTGGATTTCAGCAGTTCTAAAAAAAGAATTTCAAAAACTGTCAAATTATGAAGATCTGTAAATCGAAGTAAAAACAAAAAGGAAACTTAAAACAACAATTATCCTTGTTGTGATGGGGGCACTCGGTATGATAAATAAGGGTAATCTAAAATCATGTGAGTACAATTCCTGAACACATCAGCATCTCAGAGCTGCAAAAGATTACTTGGTGCGGATATCATCCACAAAACACTCTCCGTCTAAACCCCAGAGAGGACTTCGTAATTAAACATGTCAAATTACTCTCTGGCAAGATGATACTGCACACAACAACAACAACAACAACAACAATAATAATAATAATAATAATGAGAAGAAGAAGTGGGAGAATAATAATAATAATAATAATAATAATAATGTCGTTGCGTATATGTGTACATGTTTACTAATATCTCTCTCTCTCTCTCTCTCCCCCTTGTATATATATATATATATATATATATATATATATATATATATGTATGTATACGTATATAATTTACATGTGTATGTATCCGCATTGACAGGGATCATATTGTATTTTTTTTTCATGGCTACAGGTGTAATTTTCATACAATGCTCTGCCCTTTGACTAAAATTTGAGTGAAAATTTAAAAATATATCTTTAGGCGGCTAGTAGGTTGAGAGATGACCGGAAAAGTATAACTTTTACAGCTCTGCTTCTACCCCTTTGTTTAATGAATTCTTTGATACCCCCCTACCAATCTGTAGTATAAGTCCAGCCTACCCCATAAAATTTGATAAGTATCTGCCGTTGGCGACGGAAAATTGAACATTTGTGTGAAGTCACTTTGGCCATGCTCCGAACTTGTAAGAAATGGTAAATGTAGTATTTTTGAATGATACTTTTCGTGTCGTTTGCTATGATTGTAAATTCTTTTGACTCAAGTTAATTCTTTCCTTTTCAGTTCCCTTTTCTTTTCTTTTTTTTGTTGTTGTTTTAACTTATATTTCAATCCCCCCCACGACCTTAAGCGGACATCCGTGTCCATTTTTCATTTTTATTTATTTATTTATTTATCTTTTTTTTTCGTTTTCTCTTACTTTAGGCATCCCATATCTCTCTCGTTGCGTATATGTGTACATGTTTACTAATATCTGTCTCTCTCTCTCTCCCTTGTATATATATATATATATACGTATATAATTTACATGTGTATGTATCTGCATCGACAGGGATCATATTGTATTTTTTTTCAAGTCTATATACTAAAATCTATTTATCCCCCTTAGTATAGTCTACAAAACTTAGTATAGTCTACCCCATTGAATACCATACACTCTTATGAACTATTCTACCTTCGTTATATTAATAAATCCACAATCTCATTGTTTGGGCGTGCTCTTGGATCTTCTTCGAGACTCGTCCTAAAGCTGGTAACCTGAACATAATTACCCCTTGGAGGTCAAGTTTAAAACGCATCTCTACCAATTTCAATAAATACGAATAATATTTCATACTGGATCGGCCGGCAACCGAGACAACAAGGGCCGCGTTCCTCAGAGAGGAACCAGTCTGAGGACAAAAAGTCTGCCACTGGAACAAACTCTTCCACACACGAAAAGACACTTGGTCACCAAACCCAGATTATTGCCAACCTTGGACCAAGTGACTCAATACCAAATCGACTAATAAAAAGTAAACGAACGAAATGGAGCCGCGAAGAGTTATCGACAAGTCATGACATCCTTCTTCACTGCATTCGAAAACCCAGCAAAGAACACCACCAATCAAGCATACCAAATATGGAGAAGTACGGTGGGAAATGATATAAGACCTAACCTCAATCCAAACATGCTTGCCAATGTCCGTAGGGACATCATGCGAAACAACAGACTCTCAAAGGCAGAAATAGATAAAATAAAATTAGATATAAGACAAAATACTATGACCCATCACTCAAACTCTATTGAGACGAATGTAGAAATAAGGAATGCAACAGAGGATGAGGTGGACGCTAAAGCAAATGAAATACGAAATAATCTCCCAGGAAATGAAACCCAAGACTCTACCTTAAACACAACCAACAGTCCTCCAGAAACTGTACCTGGAGTCATCTTCAATGACAGTAAGTTAGAATTCCTTGAAAACCACGAGGCTGAAATCACCGAAGCGAAAAATGACGTCATCCAAGTACTCAGCAGAGTAACTTTCATACAATTGTCAGACAGAGACCAGCTCCCGAAAATCCATATGACGAATTCCAACAAGCACATCGTGAAAATATACAATGCTGCTCTGGAAACACTGTTAACAGATAAACCACCGGGAAACATCACAGAAGTTAACAACGTCATATACGCCACAGCTTTAGCAGCGACTTGGAAGCTTGGAGTCAAGACAATAAATAAAATTAACAGAGAACCAGCTTGAAAAACCAAACTGATTCGAGAAATACAACAAACCAGATGTGAGCTTTCTATATTAGATGAGCCCACCAGAAACCCTAATATTTCCACACGTAAATTCAAAAGGATCAAGCGGAAATATAACATTAAATCCCTAATTGATATTCCATCAATCAAGGAAATGCTGAAGCAGAAATTTCAGCTAAAGGCGCAGAGAACAAGACGATACGAAAAACGTTGTAGGTTCTATCGCCAAAATAAAATATTCCGAACAGATCTTAAGAAATTTTACAGGGAAATTGGAAAACACCTATACATGTCGAAAGGCCACCATCGATTGAAAATATACAGACATTTTGGGAAAATATCTGGAGCAGCCCAAAGGAATATAACCCAAATGCAGAATGGATACGGCGTAAAGAAGAACGACTGCTGGATACACCTCTGCAAGAATGGAAAAATATATCCACAGATGATGTTAGGCAAGCTCTAACGAAATCTCAAAAATGGAAATCCCCAGGAAATGACAAGTTGCCCAATTTCTGGCTGTATCATCTCACATCTACCCATGAAATTCTTGCAAAAACATTATCAACGCTTGTAAATAATCCCAATAAAATCCCGGAATGGATTACTGAAGGTATTACACACCTCATACCAAAAACAACTGAAACAGACGACCCGAAAAATTATAGACCGATAACATGTCTCTCCTAAACGTATAAGTTGATCACGTCTGTACTGACGAATCGTACTTATTCCTTTCTCGAAACAAACAGCATTCTCCCGCTGGAACAGAAGGGATGCAGAAGAGGTTCATATGGCTGCAAAGATCAACTTCTGATAAATAAAATGATCCTGAAAAATTGCAGGAGACGACGCAGGAATCTAAGTGCAGCGTGGATTGATCATCGTAAAGCCTTTGATAGTGTTCCACATTCTTGGATCCTTAAGACTTTGGAAATATACAAAGTCTTCCCTGTGGTATTAAATTTCCTTAAGCATAGCATGGGAATGTGGAACACCAAACTATACCTTAGTCACACCGGGGGCACTGCCATATCCAACCGTCTGAATATCTGACGTGGAATCTTTCAAGGAGACTCTCTGTCACCCCTTCTGTTTTGTTTATCCTTAATCCCTCTTACACATGAACTGAACAACAGTAGCTATGGTTACAAAATAAATAAGAAAATATTCAATCACCTACGCTACATGGATGATCTCAAACTCTTTGCCAAAAACGACAATGAGTTGAAAGGCCTCCTCAATATTGTAAAATACTTCAGTGACGACATAGGTATGGAGTTCGGATTAGATAAATGTGCAAAAGTAACTTTCAAGAAAGGTAGAATTACAGAAACACCCTTAATAGATTTAGATTTTGTCACAAAGATTAGGGAACGGGAGCATGGTGAAGCTTATAAGTACCTAGGAATTAGCGAAGG
Organism: Acanthosepion pharaonis; assembly: GCA_903632075.3. Lineage (NCBI taxonomy): Eukaryota > Metazoa > Mollusca > Cephalopoda > Sepiida > Sepiidae > Acanthosepion > Acanthosepion pharaonis. Next base: position 133,450 of record CAHIKZ030005446.1, on the reverse strand, counting down.
AGATGGCATACAACACCCCCAAATGAAGGAAAAAATAAGAAAAGAGTACTACAGGCGTGTACGTCTGGTACTAAATACTGAGCTAAACTTAAAAAACAGGATATCAGCCATAAACACATTGGCTGTCCCTGTGGTGCAATACAGCTTTAATGTCCTTAACTGGACCATAGCTGAAATTAAGAGAATGGACGCCAAAACAAGAAAGCTTCTCACTTGCTATCGCATGCATCATCCCAAAGCTGATGTCGATCGTCTGTATGTGCCCAGATCCGAAGGAGGCAGAGGATTAGTTCAACTAGAACTGTCCTACAAAACTACAACAATTGGCCTCCAAAGATATTTGGAAACTACAGAAGACTGGATGATGGTATGCGTCAAGGAACATGAAAGTAGTAAGCGTCTTTACTCCGTAATGAAAGAAGCCAACAAATTCAAAATGGAGTTTCAAATGGGCGTAGAGATGCAACTACAGCACAATACACCGGCTGAAACTGCAAAATACCTAAAAAAGACAGCAAAGACGAATGCAACCGACCAGTTACAGAAGCGATGGCAAGATAAACCGCTTCATGGCCAATACTCTGCCCGTACCAAACAAGATGACGTAGACAAAACCCATACCCATCAGTGGCTACGTAGTGCAGGGTTGAAAGCGGAAACTGAAGGTTTTATCCTTGCTGCGCAGGACCAATGCTTGTTAACTAGGAATTATCAAGCACATATACTAAAATATTGTGTCGGCCCAAAATGCAGATTCTGTGATAAATATCCAGAAACGATTGATCATCTTGTATCAGGTTGTACGGTGTTGGCACCCACTGAATATAAAACCCGACATGACAGAGTGGGCCGATATCTGCACTGGAAAATCTGAAACTTCTACGGGAAGGAAACTGAAAGAAACTGGTATGAACACCACCCAGACCTGGTTACGGAGATAGGACCTGTTACAATTCTATGGGACTACACAGTGCACACTGACAGAACAATCAAGGCCAACCGCCCAGATATTGTTATTAAAGACCACAAACAAGAAAGTGCCTCCTTATTGATATGGCAATCCCTGCTGATTGCAATGTATCTTTGAAGATATTCAAAAAGTTGTCAAAGTACAAGGACCTTGAAATAGAAATCTCGAAAATGTGGCATATGGGAACATCAACAATCCCTGTTGTAGTTGGAGCCCTAGGATTGTTGGAAAAGATTGCAGTAGACTAATTGAAAGGATTCCTGGAAGTCCATGCCTCAAGGAGATACAAAAAATCTTTCTGACAAGTACAGCCCACACATTACGGAGGGCTTTATCTATGTAATTTAATTTGTTTTTTTTTTTGTTTTTTTTTTGTCAGTGGAAAGTGTCATGACGCCATTTCTAACCTTAGGTCCCTGGGTGGGACCCGGAAAGAAATGTATAAAAGCCAGAAATCAAAGAAAATAATAATAATAATAATAATAATAATAATAATAATAATAATAATGAGGTTAAGAAGTATGAGAATAATAATAATAATAATAACAATGAGAAGAAAAAGTAGGAGAATAATAACAATGATAATAAAAATAATACTAATACTACTACTAATAATAAAATTGATAATAATGAGATGAAGCAGTAGAATAATAATAATAATAATAATAATAATATTAATAATAATAATAATATATGGGATTCATCTGCAGTGATTTTTTGTGCATTAAGGATGCCTTGCAATTTCTGTAAAAACGAAATTACTTATGATGCACCCTAAAAGGAGAAGAAGAATATCACTGAGTCAAGGGGAGTTTCTATTTTTTTTTATCTATGCACATGATATAAGCATTGAAAAGAAATTAAGTATAAACGAAAATACTTTTGATACAACCTAATATTTCAATTTCTTAATACCGCCAGCATTTCATTAATCATTTTTTTTATCCGATCATAGATTGATTGGATTATATTTCTGAAAGTAGATGTCGACTTGAAGTGGTTAAGCTTTTATTAACTAGGGAAGCATCACTTCGGGAGTCTATCTCACTAAATAGCTTTTTCTTGACAAGAAGCTGTCCGAATGGAACTTCCTACTTACTAATGGAATACAAAAAAGATGATTCCTTCCAGTGTACAAGCCATGGCAAGTCTTAGCTTGGAAAGGTTTGAACAAATGAGTATAGCTTGTTATAATATTTGCCATAGAAATAGTAAGAGAATAGTGAGAGGCTTGCGAACTACATCATGGCGAGAAAATGAGGATTAGGCCACCCCAGCTCAGATATGTCAGCAGTTACTTGATTTTTTTTTATCTGATCTGACTCTTTAATTATAGACCATTGCAGGAAAAGACAGGTATTTTCTGATGAGGTACAATAAACCTGCTATCTTTCCAGAATATATTACACTACATTTAAACGGCGCTTGACTCTGCAAGTCTTATCAATACGTATGTTCTGAAAACTAATAGTCGATTTTGATTTTTTTAATCAAAGCGATAAAACTACTAAGATGCAAGGGGTTACTGAGAGTGAAAGAGGGTGAGAAGCCTGTAGTGAAGGGAAAGGACAATAAAGGAACAGGTTTTAGGAAGACAGAAGATGACGAATATGCCACTAAGACGCAAGGGGTTACTGGGAGTTAATGAGAATGTGAAGCATTTAGTGAGGAGAAAGGACAATAAATGATCAGTTTTCAGGAAGACACAAGTTAGCGATAATGTCACTAATAGGAAGAGCTTACTGAGAGTGAAAGATAAGAAGAAACCTTTAGTGAGGAGAAATGGCAATATATGATCAGTTTTCAGGAAAAGAGAAGATAGCGATAATGCCAATAAAACGCAAGGGGTTAGTGGGAGTTAAAGAGAATGTGAAGATTTTAGTGAGGAGAAATGACTATAAAAGAACAGGTTTCAGCAAAACAGAAGATGGCGATTGAAGTTACATTTAAATTTTTGAAGATTTTACGTTACAGAGAAGCAGGAAACCGGATGAGAGTTCCACAGGCGAGAAGTGCAAGGAAGGAAACTACTAGGATAGAAATTACGGTTATACCTCGTTAGTTTAGCTGTAAAACGGTGAGATATATTTGCCAATCTAGTTGCAGGATTAAATTCATTCCGTTGAAGCACCAAGAAGTAAATTTTATTAGAACAACAACCATAAAAATATTTATAGAAAAAACAAAAATAACCCACATCATGGCGATGGGAAATTGACTGAAATCGAGAGACCAGGTTAGGAATTATGCTTTTTACTCATGTATCAAAGGTGCTGCAAAGAGGGATGTGTCTAGCCGGTCACTGTATGAGAAATGAAGAAGTCACTAGCAAATTAGTATTCGCAGCCAAGCGAGGGAACAAGTACAAGCAAAACATTCGTAGACACATCGCTAGAGGACTCACGGATGGAGACGACATTACAGTCAAAGTACACCATGCTAAAACGCGCTAAATGAAGAAACATTTTGATTGTATGGAGCGTCCCGACGGACAACCTCGTCTAGTCTAGTCTAACGTGACTCCATTCTAGACGAATCCAAGTTAATAAATGTCGAAACGAGATATACAGGTAATCCGCTAGTTAATCCTATTCAGGCAGCGGGATGGTGAAACATTTTTTTACCCGACATTTTCCAATTGATACCGTTCCTTTTCTGTTTCAGGTTTTGATTTAAATCTTCAGATAGCTTCATTTAAAATACAATTGGATAATTTTCTAAAATTACAAATGTCTTCACGTCAATAAAAATATTCTGATATCAGTAATTATGCAACAAAACAAATATTAATATTATGTAGATACAACAATAAAATTTAAAATCGAAATAAAAGTGAAAATTTACACCATATATCGGATTTTTTTCTACTAATTGTTCAACTAATGCAAGGCTCAAGAGCTACTCAATATAGAGTGTCACTGAGTGAGAGTAATGCACGTAATAGGAGCCTGTAAGGAGGGCCTTTTATGAAATTATGTAAAAAGCGTAACGGATAACTCTAAACTCTAAGAGGTTAAAATTGCACTTAACGGAAATGTGTGTTAAATACTTTCGTATTTTTTTCATTTTATCCGCTCCTTGCTGTGTGTCCCGCATTTGTTTTGTAAGGAAATGATGATTGATTTGGAATCATTGTTGTAAATTGTGGAAAAAAAAAACGATGCATTTCAATATTACTCAATGATCTTGCCGATGTGACCTCCATCTTCTGGCTTTCTCCTTTTATATTTTGGATAGGAGATATTCCCTTGTTCAAATTTAAATTTAATTTAAATCAAAGTGAAAATTTATCAGTAAGGTGTGTGTGCAAAAACATCTAGATCTGACTCTTTGTTGCAAAACTTTGTTTTAATGAATTAATTGAGCAGATTTCAATATTGATACGACAGTTGAATTCTCGCAACAAATATGTATTGTAAGGCACTACCCACTGACTGGTGATTTTTTGCTCAAATTGACGTCCATATTGTTTCATTTTGATCTTGCCGATGTAACCTCCATCTTCTGGATTTCTCCTCCTATATTCTGTATAGGAGTGATTTCCTTGTTCGAATTTTAATTTAATCTAAATCAAAGGGGAAAAAATCAATGGGTGGTTTGTGCAAAAACAGCTTGATCTGACCCTTTTGATATGTATTTTATGCAATACTTGAATGAATGAATTGATGAGCAGATTTCAGCATTGATATGCCAGTTGAATTGTCGCAACATATATGTTTTGTAAGGCACTACCCACTAACTGGGGATTTCTTGCTCAACTTGACATCCATATTGTCTCATTTTGCTTTTACCGATGAAACCCCCATCTTCTGGCTTTCCCCCTTCTACATTTTGGATAGGAGTCATTCCATAGTTCAAATATAAATTTAATTTAAATCAAAGGGGAAAAAATTCAGTCGTTGTGCCAGCGGGACCCCTTTTGATCAAAATGAAATATACTTATCTACGTACCCTAAGAGTCATTCCCTTGTTCAAGTTTAAATTTAATTTATATCAAAGAGAAAAAAATTAACGTGGTGACCCGGGATGGGGGTGGGTCTTTGATCGAAATGAAATATACTTATCCCAGTACCCTGGATAATGTAGTTTCGGGATATATATATAGTTATGGGGGTCTATCTCCAAAACTGTAGGAGGAGTTCGATAACAAACAGTCTACAACTTTATATATATATTGATTGTCATTATTTTCCATAAACTTCCTCGTTGCTCATATGATCCGTCCATGATATTCTAAGCAGCTTTCTTTCAGATTTTTGGTTTTTCAAGTCTCCCGTTCGTCTCGGAGGAAATTGCCCGTCATTCACTATCTATATATATATAAAACAGATGATGTCTGTCTGTCGTTGTGTCCGTCTGTCTGTTTGATACCTTTCCACCGATTTTCCAACCGATTTTGACCAAACTTGGCAGATACATTGTACAAGGTAAGAGATAGGTTCTTAAAATCGATATTTTTTCAAAAATCAATAATAGATAAAACCGATCAAAAATCGATAAATTCAACTTTTGTTTCTTCGATTTCATTCAAACTCCGTTTGTCGCTTACTTACATCATGACAAGCTCAACGATACCTCATTTTTATTTCTGCGCCACTGCGTTTAACGAAAAACCGCGAAAAACAAAAAATCGATTTCAACATAAATTCTAAACTAAAACTCCTTCAATTTTCAAACAATTTTATACAAACTTCACTCAATATAAGTTGACTGCTTTACAGTCATTTTCCTTGATAATTGAGTCAAATGAAAATCCGCTTGTCCAATGATAATTCGGATCTCAGTATCGTATTTTCCATCGTTAAAACTCATTACCAGTATATAACCATATGCAGGGCTTTATGTTTATATCTGCAATTCATTACTCACATCTAGATTAATCTAGAACAAGGCGATAAGGGATTGCGAGTGACAGTTGAACTCAAGATATAAATGAATCCCGTTGTATGCAGTGCATAACTCGTGGTACCACATTTCACACATCATCATCACAAGATATTCACTGTGATGAACTCAATCGACATAACATGAAAAATTAAGGGACCTGTTGTTAATAACCTGTTGCAACATCTCAGAGGAAATATTACGTGTTCTTCTAGAATCTAGGATTGATTCGAGTATAGCTGTTTTGTGAGATCGGTTTTATATCTTTTATTCACAACCAAGGCGAAAATGCCACTATGACACAAGGGGTTATTGAGAGTGACAAAGAACGAGAATACTTTATTGAGGAGAAAGGCCAATAAAAGAACAGGTTTCAGGAAGACAGAAGATGGCGATAATGCCACTAAAACACACGGGATTATTGAGGAAATAGAATGAAAGGAGAAAGGACAATAAAAGAACAGGTTTCAGGAAGACAGAAGATGGCGATAATGCCACTAAAACACAAGAGATTATTGGAAGTGAAATAGAATGAGAGGACTTTAGGGAGGAGAAAGGACAATAAAAGAACAGTTTCAGGAAGACAGAAGATGGCGATAATGCCACTAAGACACAAGAGATTAGTGGAAGTGAAATAGAATGAGAGGACTTTAGGGAGGAGAAAGGACAATAAAAGAACAGTTTCAGGAAGACAGAAGATGGCGATATGCCACTACGATGCAAGGGGTTACTGAAAAAGAATGAGAAGACGTTAGTAAGGAGAAAGGGTAATAAAAGAGCAAGGTTCAGCAAGACTGAAGATGGCGACTGGCGTTGCATTTAAAATGCTTAAGATTTTAGGTAACAGGCAAGCAAGAAACCCGTGGCGAATTCTACATGCGAGAAAATATACTATTAGATTATAAACCTCGTGTATAAGCGAAGAAAGCTAATAAAACCTTTATGCTCTTTTATATTAACCTAAGAAAGGAAATAAAGCCACTAAGATACCTGGGATTACGAGGAATGAAAGATAATAAGAGTGTTGAGAAATGACGTAAAGGAAAGAACAGATTGTCGTTGTATTTAAATTTCTGGAGATTTTAGGTGACAACGAATTCAGAAATCTGAAGTATGTTCCACAGATGAGAAGTGCGAGGAAAGAAACTATTAGAATAGAACTTGCGGCTACATGTTTATTTGTTTAATGGCATATCAACTCCGTATGGCTTATTTAATTGTTTACTGCTAATTTTTTTCCCAAATTTATATTTTTATAGAATTTTGTTTATTTTTTTTGTGCGGGGGGGGCGACTTGTCTGTAGCTTGTATCTTAACAGGTGCTACCACCCCGGGTCAGAGAGGCTTTGGAACAACGTTAATAAAGTGGCTTCTCATAGCTTTCCGGTTAGACGCCTTGCTACATGATGTAGTTTATAGTCATACCCAGCACGACTGCGGTTATATCTTACTAATTCCACGGTAAAACGATGAGACCTAAATGACAATCTAGTAGTACGTTTAAATTTATGCGATCGATGAACGAATGAGATGAGCTCATTTCAACAATTGCCATAAAAATATTTATAAAAAAGACACTGAGAAGCCACGTCACAGAAATTAACTAAAGTCGAGGTGCCAGGTCAAGATCGAAAAAATTGCAAACTCTTCGTTAAATTTTATCAAGTATCTACAGGTTATTTACATTGTTCAAACTTGTGTTTCCAATTGCTATATTGAGACGTTTCAGCCGCTTTACACCCCGGCCTTCCTCAGCTGATTAGAATTTCGAACTGAACTCTTTATGTCGTCCACCCTGATAGATTGTTGTAGTTTGACGTGCCATGTGTCTTACTGCTATCTCATTTATCTCCTTTTAACTAAACTCCGCAAGCATTTGTTCACCACAGCAGTTGTCAGTGATTGAACTCACAACTCTTTGGGTCTAGTCATTGGATCCAACCAACACTTTCATCCACCAGGCCATTGTCCGTCCTGAATATGGAAATAAAGGTTAGGACAACAGTCCGAACATTGTAAATAATTACAATACCACATCTCAGAAATATAGACAGATCCTGAAGAAGGCCGGGGCGAACAACGTCCGAAACGTCGTGAATATGGCAATAAAGATGAGGACAACAGTCCGATCAACGTAAATAATTGAAATACCTCATCTCAGAAATATAGACAAATCCTGAAGAATGCCGGAGCGTACAATGGCTAAAAATCGTAAATATGGCGACAAAGATGAGGACAATAGTCCGAACAATGTAAATAATTACAATAACTCATCTCAGAAATATAGACAGCTATTGAAGAATCTCGATATATATAGCAGAAGCACCAGACCAGATATGGCAGAGGCATCCATTGCACGAACGAATGGTGGATGTATAAACCTGAAAGATGGATTCTGTCGGGGAACAATAGCATACTAGGCGGGTATTCATATTTCATCTCCTCAGTTTAGATAGATATAAACAGACGGAGACAGATATCTACAGAGATAACAAGAGTTTACTTTCCTATCTTTAGTAAAATCTATTTATTGGATCTGTAACAACCATTTCACTGTCCGCAAAAGTATGTATCATGTATATGCAAAAAAAAAAAA
>CAHIKZ030005446.1:67500-120000 GCA_903632075.3 Acanthosepion pharaonis | reverse complement strand
CGTCCGACTCATACAGCAACCGCTATCACTTGACTTAAAATATCTTTGCCCTTCCTTGCCTTTAAAGGAGTGCCCTTTGCCGTGCTGATGTTGCTACATGCCTTACTTCTTGCCTATCTCACACTGCGAATTTTTTCTAAACTTTATACTAAACATTAAATCTGTTACGAAAAAAGGACTAAACAAAATGAACACAAAACGATCAGCTTTAAAAAAGGACTCATAACTGGAAAAACCGAATGAAAAAAGAATACTTTTTCACTCCTAACCCAGTTCTGCGAAATCAGAATCAACGCTGAGTTTAAGCAAGCGAATGAGCCAATCGGAGTAAAGTGCCATGCAGATTTAAATTTTTATCACTTGTGACGAATGCAGCTATCGATTTTTTTGCATGCTAGTTAACATTCTTTTCAGTCAGCTGTTGGCTCTCAATTTAGCCAATAGAATATTCCTGCCTATTCGGGGCAGCCAGCTATAGGTTCTCACTCTGTCCACTGCAAAATGGCCGCAAACTACATGAAAAGTGCCGAAGAAGCATGAAAAAATCGATTATTTCTACTATCGATGGGAGTTGGGAAATGCAAAGTCGGTCTTGGCCTTCATTCTAACTTGGAGCATGTGCATGTGAATTTTGGTGCAAATCCGTCGAAAATTGCAACCGTGCATTCGTTACACACACACACACATTCTGCCTTTTATAGAGATGAGAAAAAGATTTCTAGGGCACATGAAGAGGGAAATGAACCTGAAGAATTTCGTATTCTCAGAGCCTACTGAAGGCAAGCAGCAGGGATGGGAAATCTGAATGATTACCTAGAGATCTTGTGTAAGTAAATGGCAGTTGAAAGGATAATAAAACAAGAATAAACACCCATAAGCAATGCACTCCTCTTAAGATTTCACTATCATCATTTAAATCAACTGGTTACATATTAAGTTAAGCAACTAAGGTGATTTTCTCAGCGTTGCTTAGTTGTAGCACAAGGCCAAACTTATGGGGTACCAAGTAAGGATCGTACTTCCTATTCAGTCGTAAAATGATCAAACGAGACAAGCTTGCTAACCATTAAACCCCGTTGAAGTGCCAAAATATAGTGATTTTCCAAGCGTGGCTTAGATGTGGCACAAGGCCGAAGGTATGGGGTACCCAGTGAAGATCAAACTCACTACTCAATTCTAATTGTTCTAGCGAGACAAGCTTGCTAACTAAACTAAACACAAGAATAAAAACAATACATTTTTAAGATTTCACTGTCATCATCTAAATCAACCGGTTACATATTCAACTAAAGGATTTTCTAAGCGTAGCTTAGATGTGACACAAGGCCAAATCTGTGGGGCACCCAGTTAGGTGCCCAAACTAAAACACATATGACAATGTGAATTTATGTGGTCTTTGTCGGTTTCATGAGAGAAGGTCAAAGATATTCGTAGAGTGGGGCCAGGTTTTGGAAAATATCAGAATTCTAAGAAATGCAGTTCACTGGGATACTTCAAACTGAATTTCATGAAAGGTCGTCATGACAGAATAATTTAAAGGTGAAAGAAGAGAAATTGTACGGTTGCTCAAAATAACCGCCTTTAATATCTTGGGATTTATGGAATTCTTAACCATTTTGTGATTTCTATACCTTTGGTCATGGATTCCTGCAAATATTGCCGCCATGTTAAAGAGCATCGGCGTCCATTTTCATTTGACAGCAAACAATCGAAAATATATAACGCTGTATACGTGAGCACATTGAGGCTGAATTATACAGACACAAATTGAATACATATATATATATATATATATATATATATATATATATATATATATATATAAATATATATTAAAATAGATAACACAGATAGATAGATAGATAGATAGATAGATAGATAGATAGATAGATTAAAAATGACTGCGCAAGCTAGCTAGCTAGATAGATATAAAAAACAGACTGCGCCAGATAGATAGATATGAATATACTGTGCCAGATAGATAGGTAGATAGATATAAAATGACTGCGCTAGATAGATAGATAGATAGATAGATAGATAGATAGATAGATAGATAGATAGAAAGAGAATGACTGCGCTAGATAGATAGATATAAAAACAGAATGCTCTAGATAGATAGATAGATATAAATAGACTGCACCATATATAGAGATAGATAGATAGATAGATAGATAGATAGATAAAAAGAAAGAAAGAAAGAAAGAAAGAAAGAAAATGACTGCGCTAGATAGATAGATAGATAGATAGATAGATAGATAGATAGTGTAGGTGAGTTATAACTGGGTAAACACCCCGAACCTTTCTATATACAAAATACTCGTAAATAGAAGAAACCGTAAGAAGTGGAAATAACAACAAGAGTCTTATTTATAATCTGATTGTTCCAGGTACAAGAGACTGTAACACAGAATAAAATTGTGATTTTCGGGTCCAATACAAATCAAATATGGATCTGAATCTGATAGAGGGATAAGATAAAGAATAAATAAAGTGTATACACTGTATTTATCGTATGTTATTTTTATGGATGTGTGTAATAAATGTCCAGAAAATATAGTCGGAAATACAAAAAGCGTCTGGAGTTTTCTTACTTCGAATTGTTATTGACTACTAACAGATAAATGCTACTATAATGGCCTTAAAAGAAAAAGGAGCCGAAATTTTCTCTGACGCACGTAATGACGGCCTGTTCGTGTTGACTGCTTGTCCGATAGTTAAAAGGTAACGTGTTTTGTGTGTGTAGAGAAGAAAAGTGGGGTCTATTCTCATTGGTTTACAAAGAGTCAACTAATGATAATTATAACTGTATAATTATTTATTATGGTTATTTTGTCGCTATAATTAATTTTTATTTATTTATTTTTATAGACACGACAATAGATAAATAGTTAGATCAACTGACAGAAACAGCTTTAGATATATGTGGTACAGTTAGATAGAGAGATAGAAAGAAAGATAGATAGATAGATGAGAACTGTCTGAAAGAGACGGAGAGATATATCTTGCAATTTACTAAACAAAATGGTATAAATTTAGATATATGAATAGAATGATGTAGATATGTACATATATATATATATATATATATATATATATATATGTGTGTGTGTGTGTATATATATATATATATATATATATATATATATATATATAGATAGATAGATAGATAGATAGATAGATTGGCAAGTGAAACTCATATTTTTACCGTGAACTTGCAAGTTGAAACCGTAATATCTGTGCTAAAAGGTTCTTCTGCACTTCCAGCCTGTGAAGCTTTCTTCCGGATTTCAGCATTTCTCTCAACTACGTTCGTGATAAATTTAATTTCCATCGTTGTCATCTGTCGCCTTGAACCCAGTTTTTTCATTAGCCACACTGCTTCTTTCACTCTAAGCAACTGCTTGCATCCCCGCGGTTTTATTGCCTTGTTTGGGATGAGATGATAAAAGTAAAGTAAAGATATGTCAGGGTATGTTTCACTTTGTTAAAGAATCATCAGAAATCTCGATAGAAATTATTAAAATAAAAGGCAGAGAGACGCAGATTAATGGTTTCTTGTTTTTGATTATTTTTTATTGGTTAGATACGCGTCACGTGTAATGAACAGATACTTATATTATTTACATTATTCGGACCCTTATACTAATATTCATTGACATATACACCACGTTTCGGCTGTTCTACGATCCGGCCTTCTTCAGACGATTGGAATTTCGAACCAAAAACTTTATTTAGTCCACTGGGGGAAATTGTTCTAATTCGACGTGCTATGACTCTCCCGGTTGTCTCAATCTAACCCAGTGAACGAAATAAAGAATTCACTTCGAAATTCCAATCACCTGCCTGAAGAAGGCCAGAGCGTACAACGGTTGAAATGTTGTGAATATAGCAATTAAGATTTAGGTTTGGGAGAAATGACAAAAGACAAAACTTATTAACAGACAGGAAGATGTGTCGAGCCATAATCGTCTACGTCCTGAAGCGATACCTTACATAAAAAAGAAGGTCATTTATCTAGAAGGTCTATCTCACGTACCCCTAAATTGACATCCTGGACTAAGTGGTCAAGCTTTGGATCAATGTGGTGGCCGTATTTGTTGCAGTAGGGCGCACAAACCGAAAAGTGGCAGATTGGAAAATTCTACATTCATATAATCACCAACGTGTAACCTCGTAAGTTTTCTGATTTGCCTTCTGTGGTTATTAATCCAGAGGAAGACCAACCAACTTCAGTGTTGTCTCGGGTGCGATGATTAAACAGTAAACCTAATCCCTTACACTAAATGATTAAAGCATTAGTTAGTGAATTTGTTGGCAAAGTAATTGTGAGTTTAATCCTCTCACACAAACACACACTGTATCTCTCTGTCCATATAGTATAATATTGTATAATATTTATGCATTACACCCAAATCTTTATTCGGTAAAAATTTCATTGCTAATCATGCATTACTTTTTAAGTAATACACATATTTATGTCTTTGTTGTTTCCGTTCCTTATATTATGGCCGCTAGTGAATATTATTACTATGATCTAAGAAAAGGAGTTCAGTAGTACAAACTAATAGTAGTTTCCGTAATATATTAGGATTAATTTTAAGTGGGGGTAAAATTGAGTTACTGTATGTGGGGGTAAAATTGAGTTACTTACAATTATGTCAATTGTTTCATTAACAGGGACATTGGTAAATAAGTTTTCTACATCCAGTGAATCACCACAAACTCGCTTTCACAGCGCTTGGCTTTACATTTCAATGATAACATTTTTAGACATTTAAAACAACAAGCCTGCCTGCGTACTCAATTCCAGAAAATCCTTGTTGACAATACAACTATACTTAAACATGAAAACAATAAACAAAATTCTTGAAGCTATATAAATAAAACAGTTGAAACCTAACCTGAACAAAATAAACTATGAAATCTCCACAAATATCCTTAAATGCCTATAATTGATTATAGAAGCCATTGGTTTATACCAACGGCTTCCCATACTTAATACTTCTCGTTTTCACTCTCGCGTGGTCATGTGTGACGTCACGAGCTGCGACGTGATTTTCGCTCCCGCGTCTCGTATACCTAGTTAGTCGTTGCTTTGAAATTTTTCATGCAACAAAACAGACTATCATTATTGTTCCGTGTATTGGTTGATATATTGAAAAGTAATTGTCATCTTTGATAACGGTTTATGCAAGCCGGAAGCTTAGAGTGGATTTAAACATGTATCAATATGGTGATTTCCTTTCGTCCTCCAATGATAATGTTATTAAGCTTATCAGACAATATGAAAAGAACTTGCTTAAAATAAATAGACAAAACTAGTCGACATTATTTCATGAAACATGCATCAATGAAAAATTGCTGCCTAAATATACACAACACACACACACACACACACACACACACATATATATATAAACTATTTATTACGACTGCTGATATAGTTATTTGTGACTGTATATCAGAGTCAGATTAGCCTATGTTCCAAATCAAATAAATGTTGCCTCCAGAAAAGTGAACTCCTTTAGAGAGTTAACAAAGTTTCCTCTTACAGAAGAAAAATCACAGAAAACACTGCTTTAATGGTAACTTTAGTGCCACCACTATTGTTTTTGAACGCCACTGCTCGTTTGATGAGAAAATGACATCGTCTTTTGAAACAGAATTCTCGATGAGGAGGTTATTTTGCTAACCTTTTGTTTCTCAAAAATTTACTCCATCCCAAAGACATGTTTTGGCCACTCCATGGGAAATCAGACAACCCGGCATCACCCGAATGGAGAAGGCCAAATAAATTATTGACTTGGCATCTCCATTTCAGTCACTTTCTTATCGACGTAACGTGGATTCTTTTTGTCTTTTCTACAAATATTTTCAAAAGAATTGTTCTGAGGAGCTTTCTTGCTTAGTTCTTCGACTGCATAAGTTTAAGATTGGCAATTAGGTCCCACCGTTTTACTGTTGAAATAGCTAGTTCCAACCGCATCTTCTATTCTAATACTTCCTTTACTCGCACTTCTCGTCTGTGGAACCCCTTTCTGATTTCTCTCTTTCCTACCACTTAGAACTTTCAAAAATGTTAATGCAATACCAATCACTATGTTCTATATTGCTTTAACCCGTTCTTTTATTTTCCTTCCTTCTCACTTTTCCTCACTAAAATCTTCTCACTCACTTTAACTCCCATTAACCCCATGCATCCCAGTGGTATTATCCCCTTTCTGGGGGTGAAATGATTAAAACAGAAATTTAAATAATGTAAATAACAATAACATCATAGAAAACGACGATATACATACAACATTAAACGAGTTGACAGGAAGAAAGCACAAAAGGCTTGTGGCGCGAAAACAAAAACAAGCAACAAGACAATCAAATAAAGAAATAGTTTCTGAGCCGGAAGCTTCGTGCATCCTTCCTGTTTATAAATTAATCCTTTGAAAATAAATATTTAACATTTTCCAACCAAACGAATCGCGTTTCCGCCGAAAAAAAAGCATCGTTTTCCTTTTGAAGAGTATGTAAGCGAAGCTTCTAGATCTAGTTTATATATATATATATATATATATATATATATATATATATATATATATATATAGTAAAGAGATATAGACGTAGAATGCGGCATCAGTTCACGATGGCAGCTTCAAAGAGATTCCCTTACTCATTTAGCTGTCTTCCTCACCAAGCTAAGTGACACTTACACGCTTCCTTACCAAGCTACGCGACACTTACACTTTACTCATTACTTTTCCATTGCTCCTTTTTTTCTCACAGATAACGCGAAGAAATTAAATTTCTTTTCATCTAAACATACAACTCCAAACAAGGAACTTTAACGACCATTCACGCTGAGAAAAATTTAGTTTTAAAAAGACGAAAAAAATATTTAAAACGTTCTTGTCCTTTTCTTTGTTGTGGGTTGATTCAGATTCATGTTTCTGGAAAACAGAGACCTGCACCCGTCTGGCATTTACTGAATGGTAGACAATGTTTAAGATCATATCGAAACACAAAAAAGAGGATGGAAGTATATGCAGACAGAAAATCGTGAGTCCTTAAGGAGTTTCGCTATCAAGAGTAACTTCCTATCTGCATATTCTTTAGCTAATTCGGTACTTCCTCTTGCATCTCATAGGTTTAACCGAGAGAAGACCAAATTTTCTTGGCAGCAGTGCAAGTCCTCTATAAACTATGGTTCAGGTAGATGGCCTAAAGGTATCGACCCATTCCTATCCCATCAGCAGGACGGATTTTCATCAACCAAAGTGCCACTATTAATTCATGGGATAGACGGGTACCCCCGAATTTTACGATCGTGAACTTACGAAGAAACATAGAAATGTATAGATTTAAAATAATTTGATTAGTATTGAGACTAGGGTTGTGAGCCAACAATTAAGAATGAATTTCAAAAACTGGTAGCTGCTTATAATGACGAAAGGTTCAGTAGAATATAAATCGTTATTTATTTGTCTGACAGTTGACACTCGATATTCACGATCAGCAATGCATAACCCTTTCTGTGTTCCACCTCATTGAACCTTGATATAAAACAAGCGGCCAATATCAAGTAATTCCACCCGCTTACAATTCTTACTTAAAGTGAGTTGAGTAACTCTTTTATCCCTGGGGGGGGATTGTCCTGTTACTACAATGAATAACTCTCCGAAATATAAGACCAGTAAACACTATCTCACAGCACGATAGCCCTATACAATTTAAGAGTAACTATTATCACCGTACTGCGATATAAAAGGCAGTCTCATTATCAATGTATGGATATAGATTAAATGTTCTCAGGGTAGTGAAGATGAATTCGGGGGAGGGATATCATGAGCTTTTTTTATCACTGGAAATAGAGGGAAAGGCTAAAAGGTAATGAAGGGATAAATTATTGAGAGAAGAATTTAGGGGTCATTGTTTATCGCTCAAACATTAGTGTAGTTACAAAATTACTGAGAGCGTGTATTGTAAAGAGTCACTCTCCAGTCCGCCTGGCAACGCTGTGTAATAATTTTCAGATGATCTTTTTCGTACTAACCTAGGCAATATGAAAGAAGAACACTTACGTAGAAGTTCACTGTACGGTGATAATAAAGCCATTGTACCTTTCTGTAATACAACTTCACGGTGACTATACACAACCTTTTAGTTTTCACTAGATAAATAGCAATTAAGGATAGCACACAATTAAGGCAATAACCATGATATAGAGCAGTGATTCTCAACAGCTGATCCGCGGCACACTGGTGCGCCGCGTGATCCTCTTAAGTGTGCCGCGAAATATTATCACAGCATACATATACAGTTTATCAAAAATATGTTTACTAACTTTGAGCGCGAGTTCCTCACACTGAAACAAGGACAAAACTCCATATAAACATACCTCGAGGTGGTGTAATGGTTAGTAAGCTTGTCTCGCTAGAACAATTACGAATGTGTGGTGAGTTCGATCCTCACTGGGTGCCCCTTACTTTCGGCCTTGTGCCACATCCAAGCTACGTTTGGAAAATCACTCCATATAAACATACGACTACAAGTCCTTTGTTTTTCAGTTATTAAGTTTAAAATTTACGATAAATGTCACTGTGTAGACTAGGTTACATTTGTCATTCGTGTACATTTGTGACTAGTCTATCTTCAACGTTTAAAGCGTGTAGTAGTGAGTTAATTAAGAAGTGTCCCGTATAACAATATCAGGATATCCATATCGTGAGCAGGCAGATATGATTTTTACATACGTTCGCGCGAATGGTAATGGACAAGAGGCTGAAATGCTGTATTGGATTGTGTTTCTAGTCCGAAGGCAGCCGAATCACCCAAGCTTTTCTACTGTTTATCGTCGCGTTGGTGAGACAGGTTCCGTGGAACCATACGCTATGCATCGAGGAAGACCGATATCCGCTCGCACGCCTGACCAAGAAGAAAACATTTTACAACCTGTCACAGACGATCCAAGTATCAGCACGTCAAGTGACCCTAGCATGTCGTATATTTATGTAGTACCGCATGAAGGGTACTCAAGAGTAGCTCCTGTAGCTGTATCATTTGCAACGTGTGCAGGGTCTTTTGCCCTTTGATTACTCACCACTTGAGAACATTTGCCGATGGGTTATTGCACAAACTGCCGATCGTCCTTTCAGTCTTCCGAATGAGGCAACATTTGGAAGAGATGAGATAATACATTTATGCAACAAACATTTATGGGTGGATCGGAATCCTCACGGTACAACACAGACTAGACACCAGTAAGAGTTTGCGATTAATGTGTGCGCTAGAATTGTAGGTGACTGTTTGGTACATCCATATATCTCCTAGCATTTCTTACAAGAGCTGTCTACAGGGACTTTATTTCGAACACACTTCCAAACCTGGGAGAGGATTACCTCTGCTAATACGAAGACGCATGTGGTTCTTGCATGATGGGGCCCCCAGCACATTTTAGTCACATTGTTTGCAATGCACTGGCCGACATCTGCCATAAAAGGTGGATAGGTAGAGCGACCAATTCCATGGCCTGCAGCCCCCACCCCCGACCTCAATCCTTTGGATTTTTATCTGTGGGGCCACCTAAAAAACTGGTTTATACAGCATACATTAATAATGCGGAAACGCTTCATCAATGTGTTGTGGGGTCCTGCCAAACAATTCAACACCGTGTGGGAGTATTTGAAAGTGTCAGCCAGTCAGTGATCCGACGGATGCATGCGCGTTTAGAAACAAGCGGAAGACATTTTGAAATTTTGTTGTAAGTTGCTGTGTTGGGGTACAACGATGGCTTTTAGACATATGTAGGCATTTTACCTTGTTTTTGTATTAGGTACCGGCCCCTAAAGTCTGTAAACATTTGCATTGTATCTTGGATAGTATATTTGACAGCGTCTACCGCAAATATGAAATTTAATAACTCAAAAACGAATGATTTGCGAACATATGTTTATATGGACTTTTGTCCTTCTTTTCGTGTAAGGGACTCGCTCCAAAAGTTTGCAAACGTATTTTGATACACCTTTCATATATCTGGGAGTGGAAGTAGTAATGTTTTATAATCATTCATTTGAATAAATGAATATGTATTAAACTTTTTTTTTCAAATAATTAACAGGTTTCTCACTAAATAAGCTGCACAAATAGGTGAATAGAAATATTGAAATAAAGTAAGTTTATATTTGTGTGTGTCAAAATTTTGCTAAGTGCGCCGTGTCATTTGCTCCTAGGTGTGTTGTTGCTTAAAAAGCTTGAGAAATACTGGATTAAGCAAACAATTTTAATGTGGATAGTTCGAGGATATGTCTCATTTTCCTAAAGAAAATTAAATAACATCAAAAAGTAGGAAGCGATAAAAACTACGCTCAACTAAAGAAGAAATCGGGGTCTGTTTATCGCACATTCGACCAAACATCGAAGAAATTGCCAAAAAACACGAGGCACATGTTTCATACTAAATAAACTGCACAAATAGTTGAATAGAAACATTGAAATAAAGTAAGTTTATATTTGTGAGCATATTTTTTTATAATAATCTATGGTTTTATTTCATATCATTTATAAGCATACCCTTTAAAGATTTTGCTAAGTGTGCCGTGATATTTTCATTTGCTTCTTGTTGAGCTGTTGCTTAAATTGTAGGACAAATATAAGAATCTAAATTCATAAAAAGCCCCAGGGAGAATATTTGCTTTTTTCCTCCAGAAAGGCCCTTGTCATGTTTAATACCTTGAAAGGCTTTAATCTGTTGCTATATGTACAATATATCGAGACAGTAACGCCTTCCAAGGTATTAAACATGGTGGTAATCACAAGGACTTCCTTATATATATATATTTTTTTTTTGTCAAAGTGTGGAAAGAAGGAAAAGAGTTGAGGTGGAGAAATCATACGGGGTTGAGTGATTCTTGTCCCATTGGGAATACAAAAGAGTGAGTAGTTTATAAAGACGTTTACACAACGAGATCTGAGTGAGACTAGCGCGCGCGTTGAATGGTGGGAAACATTTTGGCGGGAGATATTTGGGCGGGAGATATTCGAGCGGGAAACACTTTGGCGGGAGATGGTTGATCGTCTGCAGTAATTGCTATCGAACTGTTCAGCAGCTTTTTTTTTTCGTTTTTTTTTTTTTTAAATCGATATCAATGCTGGTCATGACAGATCGTAAGCGGATTCAAGTGACGGATGGGTATCGACGGTGCTTGGCTGGTTTGTAGCGGTGGTGATTGGAAAGACAGAATGGATATGAAAGAAAGAAAGATTTGATGAAAGAGAAAGGGTATATACAAGAGAGCAATGCATCAGGTAATTCGAAAGGAGGTTTAAAATAAATTGTAGATTAAAGAAAAATGAGAGAAAAAAAAGCGAAAGCCAGAAATGGTGCAGAATGTAGGAAATCTTTTTTTTATTTTTTCAAAGCGGAAGCAAAATCGCTTTTTTTTTTCACATAACCTATATCCGATCAGAACAATCTAACAAGTAGATTGCGTCTAGCATGAAACAGCCTGTCGCCTCTGAGTGTTGACTTCAATGTTCACTCTTATATTTACATACGGTCTATCTTTGATATTGAGCATTTGATCTCTTAAATATAGCACACCGTAAAACTATATTTCTTCATATATATATATATAATAAAAAGGCTTAAACACTAATATTCCATGGGCATAATTTATTCCATTGGAACCGTAAATACGATACTCTGTCCTGGACATTGAGTTCTACCTGGATTCTATCTTCTTGGAATTATTTTTTATACAGATATATATGTATGTGTATGTATGTATGTATGTATATATATTTATATATTTTAGATATATGATTGCTTATGTACGTGTATATTTACAACTAATATTATCTATCTATCTATCTATCTATCTATCTATCAATATATATATATATATATATATATATATATATATATATATATATATATATATATATATATGGAGAAATATGTTTTTGTCCTACATTTTAAGCAACAGCTCACCAAGAAGCAAATGAAAATATCACGGCACACTTAGCAAAATTCTTAAAGGGTATGCTTATAAATGATATGAAATAAAACCATAGATTATTATAAAAAAATACGCTCACAAATATAAACTTACTTTATTTCAATGTTTCTATTCAAGTATTTGTGCAGTTTATTTAATGTGAAACCTGTGCCTCGTGTTTTTTCACGATTTCTTCAATGTTTGCCCGAATGTGCGATAAGCAGACCCCGATTTCTTCTTTAGCTGAGCGTAGTTTTTATCTCTTCTTACTTTTTGATGTTATTTAATTTGCTTTAGGAATATGAGGCATATCTTCGAACTATGCACATTAACTTTGTTTGCTTAAACCAGTATTTCTCAACCTATATATATATATATATATATATATATATATATATATATATGTGTGTGTGTGTGTGTGTGTGTGTGTGTGTGTGTGTGTGTGTGTGTGTGTGTGAAAAAAATCAGTCAAAATTGGATAAATATGCTGTCAATAGAAGAAAAAAAATATTTTAATGGCGTGAAATAAATAAAATGAATGAGGGGAAAAGGAAGGAATTTTTTTTTTGTTTTTACAATGTTCATCGTGTACAAGCGACAAGTGTCACTCGACAAAGGGTGTTACAGAGTAAGAGGTACAATTTATGGGGATATGTCAACTCTAGACTTAAAAGAGCCAACACTGTAATTATCGGGGAAGAGTCCTCTTGGGAATTGGTTCCAAAAAGCAGCAGTTCGTTGTA
Organism: Acanthosepion pharaonis; assembly: GCA_903632075.3. Lineage (NCBI taxonomy): Eukaryota > Metazoa > Mollusca > Cephalopoda > Sepiida > Sepiidae > Acanthosepion > Acanthosepion pharaonis. The sequence continues at coordinate 107,270 of CAHIKZ030005446.1, read as the reverse complement.
AGAAGCTGCTCAAGTGGAACTTTCAACTCACCAATGGAATACCAAGGTATGAGGGTGATTTGCTACAGTGTGCCTGACATTGTCGGTCTTAGCCGTGAAGATTAGAACTGATGAACTTACGGAATGTCTTTTGCCTGAGCACTTTCCATGGAAATAGCAAAGGTGTAGCGAAAAGCCTGTAATGTTTCGTCTGTGGGAAAGAGGTTGTAGGTTGCGAAATATTCCATCGCCCACAAAGATGCGGAGACGCTTTTTGGAATCTATCGATTCCGCGAAATGGTAACCTGGCATCTTCTGCCCATATATGTTCACCCCGTACAAGACCCAAGTGCCACTCAAAGTAGAGGGTTGTATATAAAGAGAGTTTATGGGGTTATCAGAAGAAAACAACTTATGACTCCAGACCCGAACAAGTCAAGATTGCACCCTCTTGGGAGACATTGCGCAAACATGGGAAAAAACTGCTCGAGTGGAACTTACATCTCACCAATGATATACAAACAGAATGAGGGTGGTTCGCTAAAGTGTGCTTGGCAGGGAGGGTCTTAGCTGTGAAGGTTGGAACTGGAAGAACTAAGGAATATAATCCGTCCGAAATTTTTCATTGAATTAGAGCAGCGAGAGAAAGGAGGTTGTAGGGTTGAAAATAATCCATCAATCGCAAAGAGGTACCCAATTTTCGGCGTGATCTGGCTCTTGTAGAGGTGTAGGATAGTTGAAGGAGCCAGGTACTTACTGGAGCGGTATGGATTGACGGAATTCAGGAAGGAAGGAATGAAGAAAGGAAGGAAAAATATTATTTATGGAAAAGAGCAATAGATAAAGAAATGGAAGAAAACAAGGCAAAGATAAAATGAGAAACGTGAAAGAGAATCAAAAGAGGACTGAAATGAAAAGAAACTGAAATAAAGAATTTAAGGAACAAAAGAATCCAAGAAATAAATAAGAAGAATTTGAAGAGAACGGAAAGAAAAGACATGTGAGGAGGATGAAGAGGAAAAACATAAATAAAATATGAAAAATTATTAAAAATTAAACAGCAGAATAAAAGAAAGGATGATAGAAAGACACTAAAAAAGTAAGAAAAATGAACAAAAAAAAGAAAGAAAGAAAAAAGAAAGAAAAAATGAAAGAAAGGAAGAAGACTGGAAAGAAAGAAAGAAAGAAAGAAAGAAAGAAAGAAAGAAAGAAAGAAAGAAAGAAAAGTGAATAAAAGAAAGAAAGAAAAAGAAAGGTTGAAAGAAAGAAAGAAAGAAAGAAAGAAAGAAGGAAAGAAAGAAAGAAAGAAAGAAAGAAAGAAACAAAAAAACAAACAAACAAACAAACAAACAAAAAAACAAACAAACAAACAAACAATGAGAGAAAGAAACGGACCATGAGTGATTAGATGGAGGAATGCATAGATGAGGAAAACAGAAAGATTAGATGAAGGAGTGGGTGAATGAGAAAGAAAGAAAGAAAGAAAGGACGAAAGAAAGAAAGAAAGAAAGGACGAAAGAAAAAACGAAGAAAGAAAGAAGCAAACAAACAAACAAAAAACAAAGATTAGATAAGGAATGAATGAGAAAGAAAGAAAGAAAGAAAAAAGAAAGAAAGAAAAAGAAAGAAAAAGAAAGAAAGAAAAAGAAAGAAAGAAAGAGTGATAATTGCTGAAAAAGAAGAGGGTAAAAATATCAAAAATTAAAGATCCAATTCTTAAAAAATAGTTCAAAAGCTAGTGAAAATAAAACCCCAACTAAATGACATGATGAACAGAAGGAGAAGGAAGGATGTTAAGAGAGAGAGAGAGAGAGAGTGGGCTAGGGCGCGAGAGAGAGAGCGAGACAGAGAAAAAAGAGAGAGTGCAAAAGAGAGAAAGAGACAGAGCGAGAGAAAAAGCAAGACACCTAGAGAAAGAGCGAGAGAGGAGGAGCGACAAAAAGAAAGAGCAAGAGAGAGAGAGAGAGAGAGAGAGAGGGGGCGGTTATAAATCGAGCAATAAACGAGGAATTGATACTCAAATGGGCGCTGATATTCCTAAAGAGATTTCTTTGAAGATTGCAGAGTGTAAGTCCGAAATATGAAAGCGGACTTAAGATCACAAATAAAAAAACAAAAAAACAAACTATTGCCAAATTTTCGTCCCAGATCAAAAATAGATGAAAAATCAAATTCTGTTGTTTCTGTCTGTCTTCCGTCTCTTCGTTGATCTTCCACACTGACTCTCCTTGTGTATTTTTTAAACATCCTTTTATGTTTTATTTTGGAAAGTCGCCCAGACAAACAATAGGTTGATATAATTATTTACCGCTACACCGATCACAATTTTATCTTGTATCCACATGACTAGTGCCAAATAAACCTTTCCTTCGCATTTAACTGCTAGAGAGAAGCTTCTACTATCAGAGCACAGTTTTTTTTTATCATCGTCTTTATTAAAAATCTGTCGTGGTTAATATTTTTCCTTAGCTAAGGAACCCACTAATTACTTAGGAATGTTTTAATTCCTATCCTTGGTGTGATGTTTTTGCGGTTTTGTAAAATTACAAATTAGCCTACGGGATTATCTGACAAGAAGCAGTTGTCGAATCCAAAATAATTTCATTTATACACCGTGTCCCTTTTGAACTTGGGGAATGGTGGATTTTTTCAACTTCTTTATATATATATATATATATATATATATATATATATATATATATATATATATACTCGGACATGAGTTAGCAACCACCATATATATATATATATATATATATATATATATATATATATATATATTATATATATATCATTTTCCAACTTATTCAAGATGATCTTCTCTAACCTAATTTTCTATCCTAGAATAACTAGCTACCTCCAACGTTTCACGTACGATTTCATATGCAAGTCTTACTTTTTTTTAAACAACAGCTAAAATATTATTACAATTAGATTTACGTTAAGAATATTCGAACACAGCAGCGTTCCATATCACGTGACATCCGCATCTCTTGACCGACGCTACTTGTAAAAATAGAAAGGGTTTTAAGACAAGGATATATCCTCTCAAAGAACTAATCAAACCTATAAAATGAGGCGATTCTGAGAGAATTTGAAGGATTCATTATTGGTGACCACAGTCTTAGCAACATAAGATAACACAGTATTGAGAGCAGACACGAAAAAATCTTCTCCAAAGTTAGTAAATGTAAACCAGAAGAAAGGACAAAACATCAATTGCCAGAAGACAGAATGCATACTTGTTCGTAAAAGATGTTAACTTTTCATATGTATTTGACTTTTGGAGTTTACAAAATGAAACTCACACCTAGGTGTATAACCTTTTAACTTGTTTCTTTTTTCTTTCTCAGTTTGCGATCAGTGTCATTCGTGTAACGTATTGGCGTACATTTTTTGTTTAATGTTATTTCACCTAATACAAGGTCCAAGAGCAATATTCTAAGCATGAATGAATGGTTATAACATTTTTTTTTCCAGAAAGGTGTTGCTGGTAATCTTTTATTCTTCCAAAATTTATTGATGGTATTAATTTAAAAAAAAAAAATGTTGATGGTATTAAAACTTATTTTTACACTTTCATAGTGTTTTGACCCCAATTTGGGGGTTAACTATTTAAAATAGCTGGGACCCTAACAGGTGCTACCACCCCGTGTCAGGATGAACCTGGAGCACCAGCAGATAAGAGGTGGTTCCACGCTCCTCAAAACTCCCTGATCAGACGCGTATGTAGTTTATCGCCTTACCCAGGACTCGGATGTAGTTTATTGTATTACCCAGGGCGGTCTATGTACCAAGTCGTCTATATTGTTATGTGTGAATAAGAAACAATGTGACAAAAAAGATTATTCGAGAGAAGATACTTAAATAAATCCTTGTGCAAATTAATTGTCTATTATGTTATAGATATGTAAAATATATTCCGGAGAGAAAAATTGTCTCGTGAGACCCGGCTAATCAACTTTCTTACCAGCTAACCTAGAATTGAATTCAATATGATCTTTCCACCTCTTGGCAGCTGAAAAGATTGGCTCGAAAGGGCGAAAAAAGTGACTTTCTTGGTGGTTAGCATCAGCCACACTGAAGGAAGGCAGAAATAGATCTCTTAGATGATTAATGAAGAAAAGTTTAGTTTTGGTATGGTTAAATTTAACAATCCATCTTCTGCCCCAGTAAACGACGGAGAAATCAAATTTCGGCATTAAATCATCCATAATAAGTTGATTTACCTTTAAACTAACAAATCAATCAATTCACTTTTCATACGGAGTTATGAGCTGGCCTTTTCATGTCATCTGAGAACGTTAAGTCCGATAAGGCTTAACGAGTCACTTTCCTGGAGGTTAGCATCAGCCATGATGATGAAAGCGGAAGAAGGGGTCTCTCAGATGATTAATGGAGAGAAGTTTAGTTTTACATGTGTTAAAATTAACAAGCCATCTTCTGCCCCAGTTAACACCAGACTAGACGTCATTTTGGACATCAGCTGTCATTTTGACTTTTTCAAACTGATCAGCTTTACTATCGAGACGGAAGTAAATGGTTGTATCATCATCGTATATCCCAAAAATCATATATTTCACTTATCCTTTGTTAGATTTATCGATCCCCAAATCAGTTAAGTTTATCAGCATCTTTATTAAAAAATTATCTTTGAATACCAGTACACTTTTAATTTTATGTGTTACATGTTCTCGACGCTATTCTCATAGAAGGTCTCTCCGTTGTAATCTGTTTCCTCTCTGAATTACATGTTCTTTTTCTTTTAAAAGTTTCCTCTTTTTAGATTTTATACATCGTGCGCCCTATTTGAACCCCCCGATATCTCTTCTATGTCTGCAATCCTCACGTGCCATGGTATTTCTGTCCGTGTACACTCGTTGAGCCATGCTTCTGTAGCTTTCTTGCATTTACTTTTAAGGTTTATTGTTTTACAATCCATAGTCTGTGCCATCTCTTGGCATTATTTATTGCTTTTTTATTAGCTCGAGTATTTATCTGTTTTCCACTTCTTTTTTCACGTCTCTATTCCTTTGCGTGGGTCCTTTTCCTATTCTCGCGAGAACTTCGCTTAAGATATTTCCTTTTGAGTTACTGATATCTTCCAAGCTTTTATAATTGTTCTTATTTCCAACTGTAAATGCTGTATACGGACTAATTTATTTATTGTTCAATTTACTATATTTCTGGCGGGTACGTTTCCAGCGCACATCCCTTATCTATAAATTGCAAATCGAATTCTTTGACTAAAAATTCTTGTGATATTCATTGTCCGATGATTTGGCATCGTGAAATATGGAAATCCTCGAACCTTTGGGCTAACGGCCTATCAGCCTTTTAGCTCTGTTCGACATACGACTAATGGCTCTAAGCAACCCCGATTTGCTTAATCCTCTCATATCGCTTCTCTAGATCAACTGGTGATGTACTAACGATTATTGCTGAAAGTATCTATTAAGCTTTAGATAAGATAAGAATGGTGAAACTCAAGTTTTTACCTTGGACATTTCTTCACCAGTTGAAAAGTTATGGCACTGCCGAATTTTTTTTGGAACTGATCCAATCTTTCTTAACAAATCGGAAAATGAAAGTTTTCTTGAACGGCCACTCTTCTAGATCTTTATGTATTAATGCAGGTGCCCACCAGAGGGTCTATCTCTCGACCTACTTTTCATCAATGAACTTTCTAACAATGTCCTCTCAACTTGATGCCAATGCTGACCAAGCAACTCCTGTCTCAAGAGCAAATCTGATCAGTTCGTTAAAGGCAAATTGGCAGGTGATCTAAAAATGACCAACAAGTTTTGTTAACTGTGGCATGGAAAGGATTGTTAATTTCAACGCCCCAAAACAAAACTGCTCTCTTTTAATCGTCTGACAGAATCCTTTCTGCCTCCCAATAACGTGACCGGTGTTAACCTAACAAAGAATGACTCATTACGTCTTCAATGGTTAACATTCTTGGCTAAAATGACGTGAGAAGATGATTATATAGAATACATTTCAAGGTCTGCTGATAAGAAAGTTGATTCACTGCGTCATACTAATATAATTTCTCTCTCCATAACCTATATTATATATATATCTATAAGTCTGTCAGTCGTACATGTTTTGAGTATTGCTGGTGCATATGAACCGGTACTGCTGCTATATATTTAGAGATTCTTAATAAAATTCAAAGAAGAATCAATAATAATAATAATAATGGTCGTGACCGAGAGTCTCGGACTTCAGTCACTTTCTTCTGCTTTTTTCTCTAAATATATTCATGGCAACTGTTCGGATAAATTGTTCACTATGGCATGGTATGGCATGGTATGGTATGGCATAGTATGTTATGGCATGACATGGTATGACATGTTATGTTATGGTATGGCATGGTATGACATGTTATGGTATGGCATGGCATGGTATGAAATGTTATGTTATGGTATGGCATGGCATGGTATGAAATGTTATGTTATGGTATGGCATGGCATGGTATGAAATTTTATGTTATGGTATGGCATGGTATGACATGTTATGGTATGGCATGGTATGGTATGACATGTTATGGTATGGCATGTCATGGTAAGGCATGGCATGGTATGAAATGTTATGTTATGGTATGGCATGGTATGACATGTTATGGTATGGCATGTCATGGTATGAAATGTTATGTTATGGTATGGCATGGTATGACATGTTATGGTATGGCATGGCATGGTATGAAATGTTATGGTATGGCATGGCATGGTATGAAATGTTATGTTATGGTATGGCATGGTATGACATGTTATGGTATGGCATGGTATGGTATGACATATTATTGTATGACATGTTATGGCATGACATGTTATGTTATGGTATGGCATGGTATGACATGTTATGGTAGGGTATGAATATAGTTCTTTATGGTTTGAATGAAAGCAACCCTCCCCCGAAATTAGGCTAATTTACAGTTGTTTTTGTATCTTTAGTTTCTTCATTCCAGTTACCGTAGCTAGGGGATGTATGCTCATTGGCCCCTTTTATTTCTGTCCCTATTTTTCCATTATTTAATTCCTCATCCTCTCCCTTGTTAGGTGCTCAGTGACGTCAGTTCTCTGGTGGATGCGGGGCACCTTTCGTTTTCGGTGTGATTTTCAAATTTGTTCTTGTATCTGTATAAGTGTTTGTGTGAGTGAATGGGATGAATGAATGTTTTATATTATTAATGCCCCGCATGGATTTCGTCCACTGAACTGATGTTTCTGCCACATTTAAGGATTGTGGTTTGTTTGTGTTTTTATTACTAACATTATTTTATTTGGTTTCTTGTAAATAGTTTTGCCTTCATATTGTAACTAATCATTGAGGCTATTTTTTTATATTGTTGTTTTATTCCCCTCCCCTCAGAGACAATGAATTTTACATATGTGGACTAGTTAGGATTTTCATAGAGACAAGAAGGTATTAAGATGATTGTAGTAAGAAAGGTAAATAAGAATGTATTGTTTTCAGGTTAGGACTATTGTGGTATGTTTGGATCAGTGTTTGTGGCTAGTTAAGTTTAAATTCAATACAGATGAAGACCATCCTTTTCTCATTCCCCATTTTGGCTTTGCGCCACATTTTCTAAATAAATTACAAATAAATATCACTCTTCGCTATGATACGTAGACTTTATTCATGTAAGCGCAGTACTAGATTGACAAAAAGTTCTCATTATTTCACAGTTGACTTGGTTCGATGCAACCGAAAGTTCTATGCTAACAGATTCTTCATTCGCACTTGTGAAATCCTCTTCCGGTTCCACGATTTCCAGCCAACTTTAATTTTCAAAAAGTAAATGAAATGTCAATCGTTATCTGCTGTGGGTATTATGATTAAAAAAAATATAGTAAGGAGATATGATCTAAAATGGTATGTGTGCGTCACATGATCAGCAGGGTTTGGTAAGAGAGAGCAACGAATGAAAATGTGTCTACGACAAAAAGATAAGGAAGGACAATATTCCACAATAAACAGGCAAAAACTTTCACAAAGAGCTGAGGAAATTTCAGAAAAGACAGCGTTGGAGTGAGTCGATTCTTATGAGTCGTGACACTATTGTTGATCAGACTGTAAAATTATGATAATCGCTCTAAAATTTTTAGCAATTCTTAAACCGATAAATTGTTTCGGTGTAAAGTTTTCTTTAAAATGTCATGAAATTTAGGAATAATGGAATATAAATCTCAGAATTTTGACAACATTTAATATTTCTTTCTCAATTAGCGCTACTTTAAATTTTATTTTAATTTGTTTATAATTTAATCTTTATCCCCAAATGAATTTGTTAAAATAAATGTAATTAAATAAAATGTCTTTCTTTGTTTTTCTTTCTCTAGTTACATGATTCATTCTTTCTCTTTTCTTCCTGAAATTATTTCTTTCTAAAATTCTCCCTTCTTTCTTTCTTTCTTTCTTTCTTTCTTTCTTTTTCTTTACATGATTCATTCTCCCTCTTTTCTTTCTGTAATTATTTCTTTCTAAAATTCTCCCTTCTTTCTTTCTTTCTTTTTTCTTTCATTCTTTCTTTCTTTCTTTCTTTCTTTCTTTCTTTCTTTCTTTCTTTACATAATTCAGTCTCCCTCTTTTCTTTCTGTAATTATTTCTTTCTAAAATTCTCCCTTCTTTCTTTCTTTCTTTCTTTTTTCTTTTATTCTTTCTTTCTTTCTTTCTTTCTTTCTTTACATGATTCATTCTTCCTCTTTTCTTTCTGTAATTATTTCTTTCTAATATTCTTCCTTCCTTCCTTCCTTCCTTCCTTCCTTCATTGCATGATTCATAATTCCTCCTTTCTTTACTTATTTCTTTCTATAATTCTTACTTTTTCTTTCCTTCCTCCTTTTTTTCTCTCTTTACATGATTCATAATTCCTCCTTTCTTTATATAATTCTACTTTCCATTTTTCTTTCTTTCTTTCTTTCTCTTTTTTTCTTTTTTGGTTGTATATTTTTCTTTATATAAACGACTCTTCTTTCACGTCTTTCTTTGATTTTTCGCTGATTTTCTGACGTGAAAGGATTCTTTCTTTCTTTCTTTCTTTCTTTCTTTCTTTTTTTCTTTCTTTCTTTTGTTTACACCATTCCTCCTTCCTCTTTTATTATCTTTTCTATAATTCTTTCTTCGCTCCTTCTTTATTTCCTTTTTACTTTTTTCTTTCTCCCTTAGTTTATTTCTTCCTTTCTTTATATGATTCATTATTCCTCTTTTCTTTCTGAAATTCTTTTTCATTCTTCCTTCTTTTCTTTTTTTCATTATATGATTCATATTTCCTTCTTTCCTTCCTTCCTTCCTTTTTTCCTTCTTTCGTTATTTCTTTCTTTCGTTATATGATTCTTCCTCTTTTCTTACATTATTTCTTTGTATAATTCCTCCTTCGTTATTTCCTTCTTTTTTCTTTCTTCTCTTTTCTTTTCTTTTCTTGTCTTTCTTTCTTTCTCTGATTTCATGATTCATTATTCCTCTTTTCTCTGTGTAATTAATTATTTTTATACACCCCCGTCTTTTCTTTCTTTCTTTCTTTCTTTCTTTCTTTCTTTCTTTCTTTCTTTCTTTCTTTCTAGCAAATATATTTTACCATAATATTCAAATTAGCTAAATGTAAAAATTTTCTTGAGGATTTTCCTCCTTAAATAATCGCTTTTCTTCGCATATTCCCTTTCCATATAATTAACCCTACCCGACGTCTATGCAATATGGCAATAGAAAACTTCAAGACAAAACATCAAGAAGCAAAATTCAGTAATGCTGTATTTTTAGAGATTCCTATTGCTCGTGGCATTTCACAGAAAACTTGTCTGAGACCAAAAAATACTGATTCCCCTCAGATCTATGAAAGAAAAATCGATACTAAAACTGGTTTTGATCAAACGTTTGAAAGTATCTTTGTTTTTCTTTTTTTTTCATTAAATCAATTTAAATAAAAGATGGTGGGCTGTGAAAATTAGGTTAACCTGGTATAAAAGAATTGACCAATGTCTGGTAAAATAAGCTGGAACTGGAATTATTCATTTCTCCTTCACCCAGTCTCGCATGCGCGTGCGCAAACAGACACACACATATACAAATCTACACAGGAGAGACCACAAGGATATATACACACAAGACATGATGTACACAAACCAGCAAGGACTAACGTCGGAACGGAATACAAATTTTTAACCGCATCGTGGTAATCTAAGCTTCATGTGGACTAATTAATGTTGTTTCACTTGTTACCGTTTGGCTCGAGCGTTTTTCCAGCGAACTGCTCGCATCAGTAAATTGCAAATTGTATGCTTTGAATAAAATTCAAGCTCTCTGCAGAACTCAAGTAGAAATTACATATCCGATCTATTGCAAAAGAAGCTGGAAAATGGTCGGGTCATTGTAGCGCTCCAGGGTGTATTTAACCCCACTGCTATACTCCCTTATTACAAGACCAAAGTTAAGCTATGTCATGTCTGGATAGTACCCAGATGGGTGAAGGTTTGTGATTATTCTTTGGATTTTATCAAGGAGCTCAAGGTAAATAGCAGGGGTACCGGACCATATTTTGCAGCAATATTCTAAGCGTGGACGAATTTATAGATTCAGCCGAGAAACAATGTCTCACACGACACAGTGAACCGATTATCTTTGCAGCTGACCAAGCAAGTGATTCAATATTGTCTTTCCATTTCATGGCAGCAGAGATCTTTATCCCGAGAAAGCGCAACGAGTCACTTCCCTTGAAGTTAGCTTCAGCAATGCTGAAGGAAGGCAGAGAGGGATCTCTCAGAGGATCAATGGAGAGAAGTATATTTATAGAATGGTTAAAATTAATAAGTCACCATTTGCCCATTTAACGACGGACTTAAGACGTTTGAGAAAATCGTCTGCCTTTCAAGATCAGATGGATTATTCAAGATATGGTGCAAAGAAGATACTATTAAGGAAAGAAATGAGAGGACAATATTCCACAACGAATAGTCATAAAGTTAAGCAACGTGTTTAGTGATTTTCAAAAAAGAGGGTAATGTGATTAATATCTGTCTATATTTCTGAGATGACATATTATGTACACTATTTACATTACTTGGACTATTGTCCTCATCTTTTTCGTCATATTTATCACAACGTTTTGGCCGTTGTACGCTCCGGCCTTCTTCAGGTGGTTGGAAGTCGAAGTGAACCCTTTATTTCGTTCACTGGTGTAGACTGTTCTAGTTCCACGTGCCATGTTTAATGGATGTCAGTTATCAGTTATCTCCTGTTAATTCCCCTCTCCACTGTCTTAACCGGGTATTGAACTCCTTGTGTATTGTCACTGGATCTAACTAACACATTTATCCACTGTGCCATATGTCCTTGAGGATCCAGTAGAATATTTCTGGATCGCCATATATTGAGTTTTTGAAAATCTCGTCTTTTGGTGAGGATTTTAATTTTGGGAGGTCAACGGAAGCCAAATCTAGACTATAATCATTTTTGGTGGGGTTCATAAAACTTGTCTGTAACGTGAAGAAGGTTATATGTCATGATAACTGCTGTATCACAGAATGCACAAGCTCACACAATAGAGAATCATAGCCGACTGAATGACAACAGAGGTGAGTTTCTCTCAGTAAGATTCAATAAGATTAGGATGGGTTAATAAATGGTAAATGAATTACATCAAAGCAGCCTAACGAATTGAAAATGGAATGAGATTATACTGAATAATAATATTTAATCAATACCCCCAAGAAAGGCGATAATCCCACAAGACGAAAGAGTCTAGTGCGAACGAAAGAGAAGACTTTAGAAGAAACACAATAACAAAATGTTAAAAAATTGCTAATTGCAAAGATATAGCCGAATAGCTGAAAGCGCTCTTCTATGCAGAACGTTTGTAGTGATTTTATACACATTGGGTTCAGAAAAGAAAACAATTGTACAAAAACAAGAAAAATTATACAAAAAAGCTTAATGGCAGGGACTTATCCGTCATTGTTAATGAAACTTTTATAAAAAGGAATTGCTGCCCAAATGAATAGTATATATATACATATACATACCTATATATATATATATATATATATAGGATTAGTACAAAGAAAGCATTTGTCACTTATTATCACTTATTATATTAAGCACCCTATATATATATATATATATATATATATATATATATATATATATATATATATATATATATATATATATTGACACCACTTAGCGGTGTAATGGTTAGTAAGCTTGTCTCGCTACAACAATTACGACTGAGTAGTGACTTCGATCCTCACGAGGTGTCCCATACTTTCGGACTTGTGCCACATCTAAGCTACACTCGAAAATCACTATATATATATATATATATATATATATACATTCAGGAAATTTTGACCAATTCATTTATTTATATAAGGTTATTGTATTATCCTTTGGCCCGTCGCCACCTTTCGGATAATTCGTGCATTTTGTCATAAAAAGAATGTTTTCTCTTTTCACAAATTCTTTGATGCATTTCATGATAATTTTATTTGTTTGAAACGTGTGACAAGAAAATGCGACTAACGTAAGCAAAATGATATCTTGACATGTCTTATGGGCGATCGGTTGATATCACCTAGAAAAATGTATTTCTTTCTTCGATTTGAAATTCAAACACGTCAATTATTCACCTTAGCCTTGGACAATAGAGTTTCCAGGTTTCATTAGTTTTTAATAAACAACTGCTTTGAAAAAAACATTATAGTATGTAGATTAGTTTGAGGCGTTCAAAGCCAGTCTCTCCTCGTTTCGGATATGCAATTTAATGTAATAAAGATAAATAAAATGAAAAAATGAAGAGCTAGAGATCGGTATATCGGAGCCGCCTTCAAGATGGCAGCAGGAAATTCAAGATGGTTGCAATTCATGTTTATTGATATCTTCGCTTTCCTTCACTACATTCTCTTGGATTTCGATTATTTTCCTTTCTCTATCTGCTATCAACACTGTGTCATCTGCATAGTTTATATTTTATCTAATCAGAACTAGATTCAATTTGTTTTCGTCAAAACATGTGGAATTTTACGCAAAAGTTATCGAAAAGCAGCTGTCGTGGCAGCAAATCTTTTCAAATAATGGTAAATATATAACTTTTTTAAAATTTCATCCAGCATAAGGTACTAAAGAAACTAAGACGCAAGTGTTGCAAGTGTAAGAGAATATGAGCAAAAAGCACTATTAAGGGGAGAGAGAGAGAGAGAGCGAGAGAGGAGAGAGAGAGAGAACAATAAAAGAACAAGAATGAAGAAGACAACGATTTCTGGGTTGAGTTTCGTTTATCGGGAGCGCTATAAGATGGCGAAGGAAAGAAGTGCGATTCAAGATGGTGGCTATTTATTAAGCAGACGGTAAAACAACTTGATTTTCTTTCGAAAAGAAATGAAGCTTTTGGCTTTAATCGGCGTCTTCTGATTAGGCTCCATTTTTGTTATTATCTGAAACAAAAGAAAAATGAAGAATTTGTCTACATTGTTACCGCTGAGTTACTGTTTGCCAGAACATATACACATTTTCTATCTTTTCGGCAAGGAACTCTTCAATGCCAGCCAAGTGGCCAGAATGGTTTAGATGTACGTCCTGCTTTCAGATTTCCATGAAGGATTCACCGTTATCTGGGTGTAATCCTCTTCATCTTACAAGATCTGTTTTCTAAAACACAAAAAACTTAAAAACACTTTTTTAATCATTTCACCCCCCCAAAATACAAGAAAACCACTAAGATGCAAGGGATTAGTGAGTGTTAGAGAATAAGATAGAAAAAAAAACACTGTTAAGGAGAGAGAAAAATTAACGATCAGGAATTAAGAGGATAGACGATAACGATTGACATTCCATTTAAATTTTTGAAGATCAAAATTGACTTGCTAGCAAGAAATCGGAAGAGATTTCCACAAGCGAGAAGTGCGATGGAAGAAACTGTTAGGATAGAACTTACGGTTATGTAAAGTCATACTCTAAAAATCAGAAAAATCGTCTTCTATCCTTTTATAGAATTTTATCTTGCTCTAGAATTTTGGCGCAATCTTCCCTAGCAGAATTGTACTAAACTACTAATGACTTCTATGCTATCTGAAGTTCCCTCTACAGAAAATCTTGCTGATATTTGTTTACCGAATAACAACTGAGACAAAATCTTATCTGTCTATATTTCTGAGATGAGGCATTATGTATATTATTTACGTTATTCGGACAATTGTCCTCATCTTTGTCGCTATATTTATTACAATAGTTTGGAACTAGAAGAGTCTACCCCAGTGAACGAAATAAAAGGCTCAGTTCAACATTCCAACTACCTGAACAAGGCCGGAGCGTACAACGGCCGAATCGTTGTAATAAATATGGCGACAAAGATGAGGACAATAGTCCGAATAATGTAAATAATGTACATAATAGTTCATCTCAGAAATATAGACAGATACTGAAGGGCCGAAACGTTGTAATAAATATGGCGACAAAGATGAGGACAATAGTCCAAATAATGTAAATAATTTACACAATACTTCATCTCAGAAATATAGACAGATACTGAAGGACCGGTACAGAAACGATATAACAAAAATATGGCGACAAATTGAAAAATCCTTCCGGAAACTGGCACGAATATCGAACCATCTTGGAACTAGAACAGTCTACCCCAGTGAGCGAAATAAAGAGTTCATTACAACCACCTGAAGAAGGCCAGAGCGTACAACGGCCGAAACGTTGTAATAAACATGACGGCAAAGATGAGGACAATAGTCCGAATAATGTAAACAATGTACAAAATCTTATGTCTAATGCACGTCTTATAAGCACAATTTCTATCGCTACGCCTGTAGTCTAGCTTGTCATGCTCGTTAAATAATCTGTGTTAGGTATAACTTTTTATTATGGAGTAACGTTTTAAATGCATAATCAATAGCTCTCTTTAAGTCAGTGTACCTTTTCTCTTTTCTCCTCCCGATGAGTAATAATAGTTCCGTTCTTAATTCTTCTACACCAAGCAACCCCGTGTGTACTGCACAAAGAAACAAAAAAATATACAAACAACAGAGTAGTTTTAAAAACCTCTAGGAAAGTAATTCGTTGCTTATTCTGGGTGTCACATTCTCAGCTGACATGAAAACTCAAAACCTCCAATATCCCTATCAAGGGCCTTGCTGCTAGATGTAGTTTATCGTCATACCCAGGACTTTAAAAAAATGGAACAGGCGCACGGATATATTTAGGAGAGCAGGAGTATTTTGAAAAGGACCAAGTGTCCTAGATAGGAAAGTTTTTGTTATAAATGAACGCCATGCAGACAGTTCCTGTAAATTGAATATTAAACAATGCGATTTCATTTATCCGTATGAAAGCATGGACTTTTGATATTATTTCGTCAGTTGTCCGTAGTGAAAGAAACATTTATACTTTAAATGTTGTCCAAGTTCTGAGAAAAATTCTTGTCAACTCTGGAGATGCAACACATAAAAACCGACTGATCCCATTACCCTCATTTTTGAAATTCACTAAACACGTTGCTTAACTTTATGACTATTCATTGTGAAATATTGTCCTCTCATTTCTTTCCATACTAGTATCTTCTTCTTTGCACCATATCTTGTATAATCCATCTGATCGAGAAAGGCAGACGATGTCTAAAACATCTTAAGTCCGTCAAAATATGACTTGTTAATTTGAACCACTCAAAAACTAAACTTCTCTCCATTAATCCTCTGAGAGATCCCTCTCTGACTCTCCTCAGCATGGCTGATGCTAACCCCCAGTAAAGTGACTCGTTACCCCTTCTCAGGATAAAGTTCTCAGCTAGGATCAAGTTGAAAGAATATATTGAATCTATTGATAGGTCAGTTGCTAAGAAAGTCGCTTCACTGTGTCGTACGAGACAATTTTTCTTTCCGGAAACTCTCCATGCATATCTATGAGTCTACCATTCTTCCATGATTAGAATATTGCTGACACATTGCTCCTGTGACCCAGCTATTTACCTTGATCTCCTAGACAAAATCCAAAGAAGAATCAGTAATATTATTGGTCCTGATCTGGCATATCGTCTTCAGAAACTTTCCACCGCTGTAATGTTGCCTCTCTGTGTCTTTTCTATAAATACTGTCATGGTAATTGTTTGGATGAGATCTTCACTATTGTGACACTATTTGGCTTGCTAAAAAGGAGAAAGGAGAAAAGAAAAAGGAAAAAAAAAGAGAAAGGCGAGAATTAAAATTAGGTGATAAGAAGCCATCACGAAAAGGACACTAGGCTGTGTTATTTTTTTGACAAGGAAAAGTGGTAAAATTTTTATTTTTCCATTGTCGAGAAGGTAAAAAGGAAGATACTGGAATTAATCTGATTTAGGTTACGGGGCGGGTGGAAATTCCAGGTTGACCAAATAACCTCAGAGACAGAATTCTAAATAGATAAACATTGACTGTGTCGCAAAATGTCCATTTGGACCACACACAGTTGCCAAAACAAAAGACCAAACCATTGCTTATCTACGGAAAAGTCGTTTGGAAAAAGGCATCTGTTTTGTGTCGAAAACTGGCTATGGTGGCGAAATTATTTTATCGGGAATAGATAACCCCAGAATGCGAAACGTCTAATTGACCACCCACTAGATAATTGGCGAAAATCTCGTTGACGACTTCCATATGAAATTCGGCTGTGGTGGCGAAATTGTTTTATCGGATCAGTGGTTGGCGCCAGGAGTGTAGGTACGTCTGGTTGACCACCCACTTGTTAATTGGCGAAAATCTCATTGACGAATTCCAGGTAATTCGGTTAAAGATAAAAAGTCTAGGGTGTGAGGTCTCCTGGAAGAGAACAAAGAAAAGGAAAAGTGAAAGAAAAAAAGAGATAATTTTTTTTTCTTTGAGCAAGATATTTTTAAACCGAGGCTAGTCTGGCCACACCCACGCCGCTGAGCGCCCATTGGCTGAATGATAGCAGGTGTATTGGGCGGAGGTAATCATGTGAAGCAGGAGGGGAGGCCTGCTGGCACCCATTGAGGGGATAGGTGTGAGATGCCACTGTGAGAGAGAGAGGGAAAACCGTTGACACCCTCTGAGGGTATGGTGAGATACCAATACGAGAACAGAAGAAGGTGGGAGGACGAGAAGACTTCCAAAAATGGAAAATAATAAAATTTTCCTGACCGAAAACAAAGAAGTGGATTGTGGGTTTGGAATTATCAAGGAACCTCAAACCCCGACAAGCCCACCCCGGTTTTTGTCGGCGTCCATGTAACAAAAAGTCGCAGAACAAACAACTTAAGATGTTAAGACTCGCCTAACAAACACAAAGTGTCACGAATCCATATAGCGGGTTGGGAAGAAGTTCAGTCCTGTACTCAGCAACCAGATATAAAGTATTGTTATCCTTTTTTTTAACACATTTGAACTTTTCGAGTTATTATTTTATTTTCTTTTACATATACTTGTGCGATATCACCCTTGTTCGAACTCGACTTGCAGTACGTCCCGGTGACTGATTGATTTCGTCTGCCTAGATCAATTCACAACGTGGGTTGGTTGGACTGGAAATCAAAGCAGTTACTTCGGTAACCAGACGTTGGAGGCGAGCTGGGAACGACAAGGCTGATACCGAATCTAACCAGATTCCCATCCGAATCAGCAAAAGGTTAGAACGTCACATTTGGTGCCGCGATCAATACCAAGCCAATTGGTCGTCACAGGACAGGATAGCACGACGGACGCAACCAGGCAGACGTCACATTTTGGCGCAGCGACACCCGGGGAGGACGTCACACTATGGTACCTGGAGTTTTTGAGTTTAAGCGTAGCATTAGACTGGCGGCGAGATCTCATAAATTTACCCTTGAGCTGGCTAGATGCAGTCGTAAGTTCTATGCTAACAGTATCTTCGTTCGCATTTCTCGCATATGGAACTCTATCCTGGCTCCATGCTTCCCAGCCAACTTTAATCTGCAACAATTTAAATGCAATATTAATCGACTATCCTGATTACTCTTTTCTCTTCCCGCTTATTATTAATGCTTCTGATTTCCTCACCCTGTAAACCCTTGTGCCTTAGTGGCTTTTCCGCCTTATATGGGATGAAACCGATTAAAAAAACATAAGTACACAAAATATATGAAACAAAAAGGAACTAAGCACAAATATGCGAAAAAAATAAAGTTAGAAAAAGAGGTTAACAGATCCTTGCTCATCACTCTTCTGAGCCAATTGGGGACAAAAAAATTATAAGCATAATTTCCACGACTAAAAACGGGAGAAAAATCCTGACAGACAATCAGGAATTTAAATCAAACTTTCTCCCATTGTCTTACCTTTGTGCACATATTTTTCGGCCGTTCTAATCCCCGGCCTTCTTCAGGTGATTGGAATTTAGAAACTAACCCTATATCTATATATTTAATCGGGGTAAATTGTTCTAGTGTGCCATGCCTCTACAAGATGTCTCAGATATTTTCTATATTTTGGTTCACCACTGCAGTAGACCGGTATTGAACTCACAACTCTTTGTGTTTAATCATTTGTAAACTGGGCCATGTGTCCTTGAGGATGTATTTTTGGGACTTATAAACCTAATGACTCAGCAATCTTTTTTGCCAGCAATTTATTTATTGCATTTTTTGCCAGCGCTTATATTGCAATTTTTTATGCATTTGTCCTCAGTTAGCATTGAGAATTTAAGATAGATAAATAATTAACCCTTTTTCCTTAATCTATTTATTTTTTCATTTCATTGGCGTAAATACTATTTTCTTCACATTCTTGCTCTCGCCACAATCTTTGTTTTGAATATTTTTTAAAGTATTTATGTAAACTTTTAAAATATTTTTTAAAGTTATAATATTAATTAAAAATTAAATACCCGTCGAACATATATAACATTTACCTACTATACCGACTTATCAGGAACCTGTAATTATGAACCGAAAGACAAAACATTTGTGGACTTATTTACCATGGAATTATATTCCTATAATCACATTTTAATGTGTACGTTAAAAGAAAATCTAGGAGCCTATATTAAGCATTTAGGATTTCTATAACACGGTGTCAAAAATATTGACATTTCAGTTTAAATCAGAATTTATTAGCAAAAGATTAGCAATAATATAATATATACAATAATGGAAAACTTAATAATAATAATAATAATTAATAATATATATATATATATATATATATATATATATATATATTCGCTTGAAGATGGAACAGAGCATGGTACTTTAATTCACTTTAATTCAAATAATTATATTGAAGTTTTAGTCTCTTGTTTTCAATCATGAGAACTCTTATGTAGCGATGGAATCATATTTTTAAATAAATAATTATATTTATGCTCTACATTTGTATCGAGTACTATTTTTTAAAAAATAATAACAAAAAAACTAAAGAACTTTGGATTATTTACCTAACGAGTTCTTTCCTATTTTCTATACACACACACACACACACACAGGCATATATATATATATATATATATATATATATATATATATATATATATATATATAATAATGGGAGGTTTTACAATAAAAACGAAATAGCCAACACACAGGAATATTAACTAAAACACAGCCATAATGTGCTGTTCGGAAAATAAAACATCCCTATAACATAAATACAACCAATACATGCAGTTAAAAATCGAAAAGAAAATCATCCTTGATATTGGCTATATATATATATATATATATATATATATATATATATATATATATATATATATATATATATATATAGTTATTATACTGATATTTTGGTTGGATTTCATATATATACAGAAGAATTGTTTTTATATCGGAATATATTCATATTGGGATTGTTTTATATTGGAATTCTTCGAATACATTGACAAAAACATTGTTCCCATATTGGAATACTTCTTACTTTCCAATTTCTTTTATATTGGAAATATTCTTATATTGGAATTGCTTCTATATGGGAATTGTTCTTTTATATTAACATCCCATTTATATTGGAACTGTTCTCATAATGGAATTGTTTTATATTGAAATTGCTTTTATATTCGAATCGTTCTGATATTGGAATTGCTTTTATATTGTAATTGCTCTTATATTGGAATTATTGATATATTGGAATTCTTTGTATATTGGAACTATTATCACATTATAATTGGAGTTGTTATTATATTGGAATTATTCTTTACTCGAATTCCATTTGTATTTGAATTGTTCGTATTTTGGAATTGATCTTATACTGCAATTGTTCTTGTCTTGGAATTGTTCTACAATGAAATTGATCGTATATTGTTATTATACTGATATTTGGTTGGATCTCATACTGGAATCGCTTTTATATTGGTATTGTTTGTATGTACTGACATTGGTGTTACATGTGAATCGTTCCCATATTTCAATATTCTTATGCTGGAATTGTTCTTACATCAGAATTACTCTTATATTCGAATTGT
This sequence comes from Acanthosepion pharaonis, assembly GCA_903632075.3. Taxonomy (NCBI): domain Eukaryota; kingdom Metazoa; phylum Mollusca; class Cephalopoda; order Sepiida; family Sepiidae; genus Acanthosepion; species Acanthosepion pharaonis. The sequence goes on along the minus strand of CAHIKZ030005446.1, from coordinate 86,879 downwards.
CCTTGTATTGCAATCGTACCTCATTTTGAAATTATTCTTATATTAGGATTGCTTCTATATTTGGAAATGTTATATAGAATTTCCTTTTATATTGGAATTATTTTTATATTTAATATTGCTTTTAATTTTCTATTTTTTATTCTTATATTGGAATAGGCCTTATATTTGAAATATTTTGTTGGAATTTTTCTTATATTCGAATTTCACTAATATTGGAATTGTTCGCATATTCGAAATACACAGATATTAGAATTATTATTTAGTGGAATTGTTCTTTTATTGGTTACGTAATAAAATCATCAATTTCAAGCAGAAAAAAATAGATTTTGTATGATTTTTGAAAATATTTCGAAAATTATGCGTTAAAAAACTCAATTTTATGTTGTTGTTTTTTAATATTATAGAAATATTTTAAAGCCTGTCAGTGAATTAAAATATACAGACATTCACTCAGTCTTATATACTCGCAGATAATTTCGATGAGCACTAATTCACGTTTTCGTCGACAGATTTGATAAACAGCAAAGAGTAAAAGTCGCATAATGTGACAGTTTGGTGCCATTCTTCTGTATTTAAACAGAATGTCCTTTCTAATATATGCAGGATTTTAAAGGGACAACCAAATTAGATTTGGAATTTGATCATCGCACTGTCGGAAAGGCAACAGTTATCGAACTCCTGACAGTGTAAGACGCTTGTTTCGTGTTTGCAGTAAGGAGAATTTTGGTAAAAACCTGTAGACTGGTGAATTTATATGTATGAAGCTTGATTGGATTTGCATGAGCTTCGTAATCGTATGTATAGTTGGATTAAATTATCAGCAATATAATATTCCTCGTTCATTTCCAATGGTTCCACTGCTCGAGGCAGAGAACCTTTCAAGAATTCAGATTCGCATTTCGTTTTAATATAGATTTACTGCACGTAAAAACACGTATATGGCTTGATTGATATTTCCATAGAACGAAATAGCTTATACATACATACATAAACACAGACGCACACACATATATATGAACAATATATATATATATATATATATATATATATATATATATATATATATATTACTAGCCTCCAGTAATTTACTGATCGACGTGTTTTGTAAGGCGTAAAGAATCTTATCATACATTCACATCCACGCAGACACACAAGAAGTTATATATATATATATATATATATATATATATATATATATATATATATATATATATATATATATATATATATATATATTATAATGTATGTTTCATTATAGATTTACCGCAATAAGTCTATGGCTTTGTCGGTATTTACATAGAACAAAGTAGCTTATATATATATATATATATATATATATATATATATATATATATATATATATATATATATATATGTATGTATGTATGTATACGCACACACACACACACATATATATATGGAGATATAGATCACGCTATATACGTACTTGCAGCAAATCTTTATTAAAACATACAATATATATATATATATATATATATATATATATATATATATATATATATATGAGTCTCTGTTCTGTGTGTTTGTGGATAAGACGTTCATTAACGCTTTACAAAATCCGTCGTTCAGAAAATTACTGGAGGCTAGTTCGTTTAAAGTCTTGCAGATTTTGTAAATAAAGTACACAGTATTCGAACATAGACCAACAATATTTAATAGATAAACAAAATTTGAAAGTATTTCCGAAAGTCTTTCCGACATCAAAACTCACAAAACACCTTTGGATCAGATAAAACTGTATTAGATTTATAAAAGTCAAAATTTATCTGACGATCGCAAATGACGTGAAACCCAGGTTCCCAAACACACATCAACGCAACTAAATATATTTGCTCTATCACTGATATTGAGCGCTTTCCAATAAGTACTGCGTATTATAATATATAAATTATATATATATATATATATATATATATATATATATATATATATATAAAATTGCATATATCTATTATTGCTAGAATGATCGACCTATAATGAGTTTAGGATTTTTTCCTACGTTTGTCAGTTACTCCGCGTGCGTTAAATCTCCCGGCATTTTAATGATAACCTAATTTTCGTTTCTTTCGGTGTGTATATCGTTTTAGTTCATTCTACGGAGCGGGCGGTCGTTGATTTAATTTTCGTGGGGTCACGCTCAAGTCACCGATGACAGCACAGTCGAGGACGTATCCTGTTAAAAAAAAAAGAAAAAAAAAACAAAAACAAAAAAAAAAAAACAGTGCCCTAATCTGTTAAGTGTCAGCTTCCTTCCCAGACAGAACACTGATTGACAACGATTCGCCGTCTGATCTCGGACGTTTCATCGATGACACTCGTGACGTCAATCCAGCTTGAAATCTCTTGTTTTAAGCTCATTAAACATAGCATATTATTTTAAAAATGCTTTGTTTTTATTTGATGCTGTATAGTGGTACTCACTACTTTCATGATTCTCCAGATAGTAACGTATCAATATATATATATATATATATATATATATATATATATATATATATATATATATATATATATATCGTTATATTATACTAAACTTGTGTCATCATTTGTACTCTGGAGGCACCCATCATCTGTCAATCGATCACGCAAGTTAACCTTTCCAGATAGGATAAAACGTGACACATTGATCCCTAAGGAAGATCTTTTAGGTGCTATGACAGATAGGGAATACTGGAGAGGTGTAGTGAGTTCAATCTCGGCTGAGGCCGCAGGGTGATGATGATGATATTATACTATTCGTCAACGATTCATCTGTTGAGATGTTGGCCAAAATGGTTACGTTTATAATAGTATATGTGGTTTTATCAGTTAAATTCATCTATAAATTCTGTGGCATCAGACACACACACAAATATATATATATATATATATATATATATATATATATATATATTGATACATGTTTCAACAAATAATATAGACAAGTTTGTCTATTTATTTTAAGTAAGTTCCTTTCATATTATTTGATAAACTTAATAACATTATCATTGAAAGACGAAAGGAAATCACCATATTGATACATGTTTTAATCCTATGTAAGCTTGCATATATATATATATATATATATATATATATATATATATATGTATATTAGCATTAGCGACGTGATTTGATTGATCTATATATATATATATATATATATATATATATATATATATATATATATATATAAAGAGAAGAGACAAGCCGCAAAACTTTTTGATTATTATGTGCATTTTTTAAATATATATTATACTTAATTTTACATATTTTTGCTTTTTCTATTTCTGAGGAGTATGTCTAAGAATGGTAGTTTATTAAAATTATATTCTTGGGTGATTTTCTGGTGTAAACTTTGGATTAGAATGCGGAAACTGTTAATATCGGCCCATGAGAATTTCAGAAAAGGAAGCAATCATCGAAGTATCCTTCCATGGTTTAGTCAAGTAGGTTTTTAGATTTTCCCCATATATTCGTTCTGTCTTTTTCCTATATGCTTTCCTATAGGTAAGCTAATGTATACACACACACACACACACACACACACACACCCACACATATATATATATATATATATATATATATATATATATATATATATATATATTGATTGATTGATTGATTGATTTGGTTTCTTTGCAAGTTATTTAAATTCATAAGATATTTTTAGATTGTAAATTTTTTTTGTATAGGAGTGTTATGGAGTCATTTCCCAGTAGAGGCTTGTATTTGTACTAAGTCGGTCCTAAAATAGGTTCGACGTACAAAGCGTTAAGAACTTGATATAATAGACAATGACGCAGAGAAATCTATTTGTGGTCGCTGATAATTTAGTATCCGACTAACGGTCGTCCGGCATCGACTGACTGAGCGACCCCTGAGCGACTTCCTCTTACTACTCCTACTTATTATAGGTGGGAGATTATAGAATAGGTGTGTTCGACTATAACAAGGAGATAATAGTAATTTAGTGATACAATTGTTACTAATAAACCTATAGCTGGAGGTAGAAAAAGTGGATTCATATCTTTTCCAATGGTATTTGCGCGTAAGTGAATATAATTCGGCTCTCCGATTAAGAATTCCGAGGCATTATTCGTTACACCACCCGCACATCCAAATTTACAGCACCTGGTATTCCTAAGTGGCCACCTAACTAAGTATTGACCTGTCTCAACGTTGCTTAACTTCGCTGACATGGACGACAGACCGGAGACAGACAGTAATGGTAAGAAGATAAACCTGAGTTAGGAGGACAGAAAGCTGTGGAGAACCGTGATCTGAAGTGATACGGCACATAAAAGAAGAAACGATAAATGAACTAATGAAACAAAATGAGAATGCAATGAAAACACTTGTGTATATTATTTTCTTTTTCATATATTAAACAAATTCCAGTTTGTATAAAATTTAAATAAAACCTGGGGCGGTGACGAAGATTGGAACGGATAAGGGAGTGATTGAGAAGATACATCAAAACGTTAATAGAAAATCAAGACTATGATACAAGGCATAATCTTCGTTGTTAACACTCGTGCGATTTCCACAAAGCCGTCTTGTCGTACCTTCAACTTTAAATGTCTCGTCAATTAATCGAATCCAACCAATCACTCGTTAATGAGGACGGAATTCTCCACCTTTAAAACCTGCCGACCCACGTACCTTCAATGAAAGAGCGTGCTGCTACCATAGCGACTTGCGCTCCATTCGGGCATTAACATGGATTGAACGATAACGATTAGGATGGTCGTAATGGGAACGGGTGTCGTGGGACCAATCATCACTGGAAGTTGGCTCAAGGCGGAATGTAGCTGTGGTGAGTTTATGTGTACATAACAAGGCCTTTGACATTGTGAATTCCTTCGTCGTTACCAACGGCCGTGGAAGCGTTTGCCTTCGCCTGTTTCCCGCTATTAGCTACAGATTCCCGCCTTTTTGTCAGTGAGTACACATGGGAAACCAGCTCGCTTTACTCTCTATTACTTCCACCTCTGAAGCCAGTCAATCCCGTCGATTTAGAAGACCACTGATTAAGCGCTCTCTGAGCGAAGGCGCCGCAGTTTTGGGTTGCAGCGAAGGTGACCCGTCGGGGAAGAGCAGGGATTGCAACGGTGGAAGGCTTCGTAAACTACAAAACGTTCAGTTATTGCAGTAGGTTGCACCGAGCCTATTTCAGCATCTTAACATTAATAAACGCACGCACACACACACACACACACACACACACATAATAATCTCCATCTGTCTGTCTGTCTACCTGCCTGTCTGTCTCTACATACATACACACACACACACATATAAATAAAGACAAAAATATAGTTTTACGGTATGCTATATTTATGGGAGGAAGTGCTCAATGCCAGAGAGAGAGAGAGAGAGAGAGAGAGAGAGAGAGAGAAGGCATGTGTAAATATGAAAGTGAACATTGAAGTCAACACTCAGAGGCGACAGACTGTTTCATGCTAAACGTACTCAGGTGGTCTGATGATTGCGTTTAGCATGAAACAGTCAGTCGCCTCTGACTGTTGACTTCAATGTCCACTTTCATATTTACATACGCTCTATTTCTGATATTGAGCATTTTATTTTTGCTTTGCTTGGGGTGAAATGATTAAAAAACATCCCGTGGAGTATTTGATTGTACATTCTACTCACAAAGAAAATAATTACATAAACAAGGTGTTGACATTTCACACTACTTCAACCAAAAGGTTGGAAGGATTCAAAAGAAAAATATGCTATGTTATTGGTAATGATCTGGCATCTCGGCTTCAATCACTTCCCACCATCGTAATATAGCTTTCCAGCGTCTCTTCTATAAATATTTTCATAGTAATTGTTCTTAATAGCTTTTCTCTTTGATATATTTACGAATTTCGATTGATTGATTCGTTTTCTAAGGCTTATCAACCGTTTGTATGTTATTTAAAGCCAGAAAATATTTTTAGACTGTAAGAATTTTTGTATTTTTAGTGGAGAAATAAGAATGATTTTAGCGGTACAAGTCTTGCTAATTAACCCATAGCTGGGGGAAGACGAGGTGGATTCCTGCCTAATCAGATTTTAATAAACAATACATTAATTTTAATGTGGATATTATGAAAATATATAAACTCATCCCCCCACTTTCTGGCCATGTTAGTTTCTATAAATTTATATTCCAGAGAATGTAAAAAAAAAAAAAAAAAAAATAGAAGCCCTGCCTGTGTAGCTAATCGGTATTTGATTCGTTTTCTAAATCATATTTTTAAATTGTAAGAACCTTTGCTTTTGAGATAATAATGATTTAGTGATACAAGTCTTAATAATTAACCCATAGCTGGGGGAAAAGAGGTGGATTCATACCTTTTCCAAGTGGATCTGCGCGTAATGGTAATATAACGAACCCAATTCAGATTATTAATTCCAAGCCATTATCTATTACATGCAACGCACATCGAAACTTACAGCGCCTGGTATTCCTAAGCGATCCCCCATCTAGGTACTGGCGTGGCTCAACGTTGCTTTACTTCGATGAAGGTACAGGAATCGGTTTTAGAATTTACGAATTTATGCGCCGCTCTAAATTGTCAGATTGGTCTTATCATTTTACAAAGGAAATAACTAGATGCAACTGTAAGTTCTATGCTAATAGTTCCTTCTCGCTTGTAGAACTTTCTTCCAATTTCTTGATTTCCAAGTCACTTTGATTTTCAAAATTCCAAATACAATGTCTATTTTCATCTTGTGTTTCTTTAATTCCTGTTCTTTTGTGGTCCCACTCCATTTATTGGCTTTATTGCCTTGAAGGGCGGGAAAATGATAAAAAATTAAGACAGCTCAAAAATTCCTACCAAAATACGTAATGATTACTAGAATTTGAAGTATTTTAAGGCTAATAGAATTTTGCCAAAAAATTTACTGAGTATTGAATAAATCGAGAAATGGTCAGTGGACATCGCATTGACCAACTTTAGTGTTTTGCATAATATATCTCATCTGGGTTAAGTTGCCCGATATGTATTTTACTTTTTTCGGAAATTCTGATACTGATGAGCGACATTACATGACTCGAGTTGGTCAATGATATAAGTTCATTGAAAAATTATTGATTTTGTAATAGATAGATAGATAGATAGATAGATAGATAGATAGATAGATAGATAGATGAGTACAGGTAGGTAGATAGATACATATGAACAAACAGAAATAGGTCGGTAGATAGATACATATAAATAACCACAAATAGATAGATAGATTGATAGATGCAAAGTGAGATAGATAGATAGATAGATAGATAGATAGATAGACTGACAGATAGATAGATAGATAGATAGATAGATAGATAGATAGATAGATAGATAGATATCAATAAACAGAATGTGATAGATAGATAGATAGACAGACAGACTGACAGATAGATAGATAGATAGATAGATATCAATAAACAGAATGTGATAGATAGATAGATAGACAGACTGACAGATAGATAGATAGATAGATAGATAGATAGATAGATATCAATAAACACAGTGTGATAGATAGATAGATATCGATAAACAGAATTTGATAGTTATCAATAAACATAATTTGATAGATAGATAGATAGATAGATAGATAGATAGATAAATATCAATAAACAGAATGTGATAGATAGGCAGATAGATAGACATCGATAAACAAAAGGTGATAGATAGATATCAATAAACAGAATGTGATAGATAGATCGATAGATAAATATCAATAAACAGAATGTCAAATCTAAATAAGAAATTCTTTTAGACTCTCCTGTTTTTTCTCCTTCGACATTGGTTTTGCTTTTCTTCAACGTCTCCCTCCCGCCGTCGCCCATTACCCTCACCAACTGCTACTTTCTGACGCCCCCACCCCTATTTCTGACCATTCCACGGATGCTGGCAACAATGTGCTTTTATTTTGTCTCTTCTTCTGATACACCCTCACGCCTCAGGTGAAGATAAACCTGAATATGCCAAGCATGCAAAAAGAATTGAATATAATAATTTCAGAGGAATTACAAATATACATTGCAACCAAAAAGTGGGCGATCGTGGCTCTCCACAATTTCCTGTTCTCTGTAGCTCTTACTGAAGTTTATCTTTCAGCTATTTCTCCTAATCCATGTTCTGCCAAACATTTACACAAACTCGTTTTTCTTCTATGTGCCATGGTCTTTCGAACGTTTGCGATTATGGCTCTCCACAATTTCCTGTCCTTTATAGTTCTTAATAAATTTTGTCTTTCTGCTATCTCTAATAATCCATGTTCTGTCAAACATTTACACAACTTCAGTCTTCTTCTGTGTACTATGTTCCTTCAGAACGTTGGCGATCATGGCTCTCCACAATTTCCTGCCCTTTGTATCTCTTACCAAATTTTGTCTTTTTGCTATCTTTCCTAGTCCCTCTTCTGCCAAACATTTACACAAGGATGTTAGGTATGTGCTGCTTTCTTCTCCCCCTCTTGCTTTCGATTCATCCTATGTGTGTCAAATTTTCTAAGCCCTCTTTCCTCATTGTATGTCCAGGAAACTTCATCTGCGTCTTTCTGGTTGAAATAAAAAGTGTTCTTTTTGCTTCAATTTTCTTTAAAAACTCTGTCGTTGTTCATATATTCAGCTCATGATATTCTCAGCATCCTTCTGTAGAACCACATTGTTTTCTTCATTTGTGAGAAGATACTCCAGCATTTACTGCCATATAAGAGGATTAATAGTACATAATATTACCCTTCTTTGTTTCTAAGGATTTTTTCCTTTTAGTTAATACTTTGCTTAGCTTTTGTAACACATCTTTCACTATCATAGTGGGCCTTCGGATGTCAGTGTCGCATTTTCTATCCTCTCTTTAAAAAAAAAATTCCTAGACCTAATTTCAAAAGGAAACTTCAATTATCGAACATGCAGTGAGAATCTGAATACACTAACTAAAAGTCTCACGAGAGGACTTTATGTATAATATTATATTCTCTGTATTAATTATTATTTATTGTATTTTTGTTTATTTCGATCGCAAAAAGGCGCGCAATGCGTGCAAGATTAACCTCGCTACTGTAGTAATCCACGAGATTTGTTTATTAACTCTTACAAGGATAATTGATATTTCACTGAACCCAACGGATATCAAATTGATGGTTTCAAATTTTCCCAGCGATAGGAACATCATGCATCCAGGATTCGAGTTAAATCAGGGCTAAGTAACCTTTGTTTTTCTCAAAGGCCCACATAATTGAGAGAATAACGAATGTGACCCAGATAAACGTTTTGTTCAATCCAGTACACTGAATGCACAAAAATAAAGACAACAATCATATTTATTTACGAAAATGTTATCAAAGAAGACGATATTAGCAATAAAATATTTATATCACACCCAGTGCGTACATATCTGAATCTCACGAACAAATCAACAAAAAAGGTTAGTGAAGTTTGTGAAACTGGCGTTTATGTTTTAAGATATAATCAATATTTGCTTTGGAATTTTTGCATCCAACCAAGAGAATTCAAATGTTTATCACTCAAACTTATATGTGCAGACTTTATATACTTTAGACTTTATGATGATTTCAAGCAAAATATATGACATAATTCTCTGAAGTCAGTTCTTTTGAACTCTTCAAACCGGTTTAAGCACCTGAATACAAGTTAAAACACCGTCGCTGCATTAGGCTCGTTATCGCTTTTCTTAGAAACTTCATTGCAGATACTTACACAAAAAAATGCTAGGATATAAAAAGTCACAAAATTTTTATCTCGCTGTTTTTCCCAAACCTTATATTACTGTAAGATGCAAAAATCAGATTGGCCAAATTTAGACATTTTTAAATATTTCTGTTTTTCTATATGATAAGTGTAAATACAATCTATTGATCGTTCCATATAAATAATTATATTAAGCACATTTGTGGCACAGCACGGAGGCGGGCCGAATGAATTGACATCGCCGGCCAGATCCGACCCGCGGGCCGTAGTTTGGTGAAAACCTGGTCTACACTCAAGTGAATAAAGGTTTTAAAGGGAACTGACATTCATCAGATCTTGCAGATTCTCAAACAAAGAACTCTAGCAAATTGCATGAACTTCTTTACTTGAGGACTTCCAACAGCGGCAACAACAAAAATGGGTAGCACTTGTAGCTCGAACAGAAAATAATGACGTATGATATTGTTGTGGACCCAGAATAGATCCGAAAGAAAGCTGGATCTCAGTAATTTAGTGAAAACATATTATTAACAAAAAGTGTTGCACGTCCGACTGATGGAAAAGTACAGTAATGAACTCGTCAACTGTAGACAGCGATATTTAGTTACCCCCCTCCACGAGGGTTACATGTGGCACAAGGCCGGTTTAACGTGGGATCTCCGAGCCCATAGGCTCGGCAAAACATAATCCCTTTTTGAATCGGCATAAACGGGTTCAGGGGCAGTCAATCTCCCTGAACCAGAGACAGTCTGCCACAAGGCCGGTTCGTTGAAGCCTCGTCTGGTTCAGGGGCAGTCTTCCTCTCCGCCCGAAGGCAGAGAGTTCGACTGTTTAGCTGGAACAGGTCAACTGTAGACAGCTCTCTTGAGAGTCATAATTTCCCCGTATATATAGTAATAGTACGAGTCCATTTAGTCCATAAAGGTAGGTATTATAACAGATATCTACCTTCCACATTACTTCAAACAAAAGTTTAGGAAGGAAACCCCATCAATACTGGAAACTATTGACTTGAAGCCTATTTTCCGGAAAAAAATGTTTTAAAAGAAGGATTTTATAAATTTCATTCGACAGTAATTGGCCACTGAATGTTGAATGTTTCCTTATAAGGGAATGTCAACTTTCAGCATTACCATAACCAGTAATCCTATAATGATAGGTATGACTGTCATTTTCACAACTTTCTATGCCCTCTGGTAAAGTAAGGATATAAAATGACTAATTGGGATTTTTAGTATTTACTGTTTACTAGAAATCATGTAGTTTCATTCATTCTTGGTGTTGTGGCCTAAAACTAGTACATCAAGCCAAAGACTCCACCCTGTTTGCTTGCATATTTCTTGAAGAGAAAAGAGATTAAAAATACTTACAAATTGATGCACAGAATGCATAACCCCATTGTGCACGGACTGCTTAAAAGACTATTAAAAAATAAACCTAACAATATTTAAATCATCTCCAACTTCCAGCAAAATTCACTAATCCTCAAGTGGTATCTGACAGCATGAAAAACTAAAAAAAAAAAACGTTATTGAGTAGAAAAGACAATAAAGGAAAAAGATTAAAAAAGATGACGATTGACATTGCTATAAAGTTTTTGAAGATCAAAGTTGACAGGAAAGAATAAAAAAATCAGAAAAAAGTGTTCCACAGGTAAGAATTGCAAGAGAAGAAACATAATATAACTTACTGTTACATCTAGCCATTTCAGCTGCAAAACGCGGAGACCTAACTGCCAATTTAGTTCTACGTTTAAATTCATGAAATCAAGCTACTGAACAGGAAAACTAATAAGAAAATTACCCTGAATATATAGAAAGAAAAGGCACAGTGAAACTACGTGACGGCTGTGCAAATGTGACTGAAGCCGAAATGTCAAGTCAGGACCGATAATATTGCAGATTCTTCGTTAGACCTTGTCAAGAGGCATCAGACCAGACGTAGTAATACATTTCCATACTTGTTTTCTTAATAATTATTCTTTACTCAATTTCTTCCTTACCCCACCCATTCTGGTTTTTTGTCAAGCATTGCAACACCGTCTTCTTGGCAATTCAGATCACAGTGTAGTTTCTGTTTATATTTTGGACTAGGTTATTAGATATAAATCCCATATTCGAAAGTCTCCACCGTTTTACCAGAGTACTGAGCGGGATTCATCTTGGGATTTACTTAGCAACATTTCCCTATCGAAAATAACACCACCATGATTTTGTGTTATTTTGGAAATAGCATGTGAAACGACAATCTTCTGTGCAGCTGCTATAGCCCACGGAATGTACCAAGCGGATAGCCCTAATCCCAACAGAAACCTCTTTCTGATTGTTCCAATTAATTGCCATCGTATCCTCGATTATGTTTGTTCATTTCTCTCATAGAATGAGATTCAAGTTTGGTTCTAGTGAATATGGGCTTCCCTCTTGTTGTTTATATAAATAAGACTAATTGTTTAATCCCCCCACTTTCTTCTTAATTTACAGTGTTATTTGGCGTTTTTAGCTCAGACCAGACAGCTAACATCTCGCAGATGTTTTCATTTAACAAGATATTGACTGAAACTGATATCGATACATTATCATCTTGCAGTAAGGGAGTTGTTCTACTCAACTCATCTGTAGGATATTTACCTGACTTTTCACTTGGAACTGAGGCTCTACTGTGCGATAGGCATATAACTACGACCATTGTTTCTGCTGTCAAATGTAACTTGATTACCGCAAAATATGTAGACCCGATAGTATTCTCCTTAACTAGTTCTTGTTCTCTTTGAGCTCTACATAAAGTCCTTGCGGTTCCTTACTTTCCAGCTTGTTGGGCATACACTTTTATACTTGTTGTATAACACTGGAAAACCGTCTGGTCCTTTGTATTATCCACCCGTTAGTCATCTACAGTAATGCCTTGAGGTACGAACGACATTAGATAAGAGCCGGAGTTCGACTAATTACTTGCTTTTGAGATACGAGCGAATTTCAGTTAAGCATTCGCTTGTTGGAGCAGCGAGGACCAAGCTTTAAGTGTATTTCCACTCGCATTACATGTGTTCACGTCACACTGGAAGGATATAGATATGCGTACATCTGTGTTCCCCCACACTGGAATATGATTGGCTGGTGTCCGTCATAAATACCGACGGACGTGTAGGTGAGTCAAGAGCCTTAGTCTGAGAGCTAAGTCTATAATGACGCCCATTGGACTACGCCATTGATCTACACTTCTCTCCTGCGACTACGACGCATACGTTACTCCTACCGTATTCTACTTGATTATAGTAGCCAAAATCACTTAGCTACGTCGTTCGAATATATACCTTTCCGGGACAGATCAGATATTTGTTGTATTGCGTCTTTTTTGCCGTTATTTTGCAAAATTTTTTTAGTGACACAATGGGTCCAAAGAAGTAAGTGTAAAGAGCAATGTTGAAAAGCCGAAACGTATGATGTCACTTGAGGTAAAGCGGGAAATTATATAAAACAAAACAAATGAGGAAGACGTACAAATAATAGATTTGCCGAGACTATATGAACGTTCCACATTAACGATAAATAAAAAAAAATTACAAAATTTAAAAAAATTAGTTAAAGTAATGTTTAAAATTTTTTTAAATTAACTGATAAAGTTAATCTTTGGTATTATAGACTAGGCTAGAGGTTTTTAGGCTGTTGTTAGTTTAGCTGTTGTCGCCAGTCGCTCTCTCTCTCTCCTTCTCTCTCTCTCTTTTTCTCTCTCTCTCCTTCTCTCTCTCTCTTTCTCTCTCTCTCTCCCCTCCGCCAGTTGGTATATGACTTGTTTGAACTTCACGGTTTAGTACAGTTTATTTCTTTACAATTTTTTATTTTTTTATTGTTTACAAACTACAGTTCTTGTTTATTCATACATTTCTGCGTGTAATAAACGTACAAATACAAAAATAGGGACGATTTTTAGGAAAATAAGGGCGATTTTTAGGGGCCTGGAACGAATCGGAAATATTCCTATTATTTTCAGTAGGGGAAAATTGATTTGAGATACAAGTCTTTTGAGTTACGAATTATCTTAAGGCATTACTGTATTTCTTCCTGGCAAAGTATTAAACGCCCCAAACTATTCAGTACTGACGAAGCATCTTCTGCCAAACAAACAATATGGATTTCGTATCTCTAGACCAACAACAGTGGTGTTAACATTTATTGCCGAAAGAGTCATCCATGCTTTGAATTAGAACGAGACGCTTTGGTTTCCTTCTAAAAGGCGGTTCATGATACAAAAAGGTTGAGGTAAAAATGATATCAATTCTATTATTAATAAAACATAATTAAATTCGTATTTTCAATACGAGTTTTTGTAATAATTAACTCCATCCGGATCCCCAATTATTCCTACTCAGTAGACCCTAGAATAATCTGAAACATAACCGTTACCGGCCACCAAAAATAACCGTTAGAATAATACAATAGATTACCCACAATGCCTGACTGACCTGTATATATAAATAGTCGAGCAAAAACACAATGCATATGGCCTGACGATTGCGTTTAGCATGAAACAGTCTGACATTCCTGGGTGTTGACTTCAATGTTTTCTTTGATTTACGGGATATCAGCACATTGGTACATTTAGTGCCGAAATTGAATTTTCCAGGGTGCACTTAGTTATTTCTTTTACAAAAATGTATTTGCTGGAAATATTTATATTTTTTTTTTTTTACAGAAATGTATTGCAGGTAAATTTTTTACTATGAAAATTCGTTGCTGGCAACTTTTACTACAAAATGTATTTTTTATACATTCATAGTGTTTTGACCCCAGTTTTGAACTATTTGCCTATAGCTAGGACCCTAACAAGTGCTATCAACCGAGTCAGGGTGAACCTGAGAACAACAGCAATTAGGAGGAGCTTCCACGCTCCTCAAAATCTCACGATCGGAGACTTTGCTGACCAGATGTAATTTATCGTTATATCCAGGACGCGACATCAACCTGCCCCAATGGGGATGAAGTGTAGGTTTGTAAACAGTGACTATTACGGCTAATAATGCAAGACTTTTCGGTAAATCGAATCGAGATCTCTCAGTCAATGCGTGTTTATCTAAAAATAAATACGCTTAAATTCACCTTCATCCCTGCTTTGCGCCAACGACTTAGTGGTAGAGTCTCCGACTGACGCCAGTTCAGCGAGAAGCAACCGGGCTTCTAGCCACAATGATGAGATGTGATACAGCGAAATTGTCCGTCTGTGGATGACAATATATATATATATATATATATATATATATATATATATATATATATATATATATATATATATATATATATATATATATACGAGTTTCGTTAAAGACAACTGAAATGGTACTTTTTTCTTGTGTTCGTGCAACACAAGAAAATAGAACACAACTATTCAAAAGAAAAGAAAATATTCCTAAATACACATATATATATATATATATATATATATATATATATATATATATATATATATATATATATATATATATATATATATATATATATATATATATATGTATGTATATATATGTGTGTGTGTGTCTGCCTGTGTGTTCGTCTATATGTTCGTTTGTGTACGTCTTTATAATTACGTGTGTCTTTAGTGTGTCTAGACTAATTTTCACACAGTTTATAGAACATTTTCTTTGTAAAATTCTCTTGAAAAATCTCATCCTTACATTTTATGTCGAACGTTTCAAATGCACACCATGAAAAACAAGATTAGAGAATTGATTCATTTAAGAGAACAAACAATTCCCCCCACCACCACGAAAAATATAAACGAAAATAAACAAAAACTCAAAATAAACAATAAAAAAACTAAAATAAACGAGATTCAATAAAACGGTAAAATTTGAATAAATAGTGTTTCTGGCCGAAGTCTCTGAAAGACGTGGTTAGTGTCAAAAGTAAAACAAAGAATCTTTACAATCGACACGCGTTTGAGACAAAGAGATGTTGAAAGTGTGAATTGCGACGAATTACTTTTTCAGAAAAGATTTATTTTTTTCGTTTTTTTTTTTTTTTAGTCAGATACAAACGCGCCATTAGTGAAAATGACTGACATCAGAGGCTTGCAAAGTACTTATCTCAAAGAGAAGCAGTTGTACGGTAAGAGACTGCAAAGAAAAGAATCGTATAACTTGCAAGTCACACTTTTCATTTTGGCGTGGGGAAACAGTGGGGTGGAAATTGAAAGACGAGCGTAAGTAGCCATATTTGGAGGGGAAATGCTCTTTAAAGTATATGAGTTCATTGAATGGTGTATATATATATATATATATATATATATATATATATATATATATATATGCACACACACACACACACACACACACACACACACATATATATATATATATATATATATATATATATATATTGAGGAGGCACGGTAGAGTAATGTATAGCAGTTTGGATTGAGGAATCGGAGACCGAGTTCAAATTTCATTCGAATCCAATTACATTCACTTACGTGCTAATACCTTTGGAAAAAGTGTGATTCCTCTTCTCACTTCACCTATGGGTAAATAGCAGGACAGAATGGGTTCTATAGCCTTGGATGGCAACTGGTCTAGGAAGACAACTCTGAATTCAAAACCTGCGGAGGGTCGTAGTGCACCAGGTCTCTGTATTCGGCCCTTCAAAATGTGTGGAATGTTCTACACAAAACCTTCACCACTATAATCAAATCTCATGTGCTGTCAGTTTCTTAGGAACTGATCTGCTTGACCCTCATACTGTGTAGCGATTTTTAACATGTTTTCGTTTAAATATCCTAAAATAAATAATATTTAGCTGTACTTTGTATTGAGTTCGCTTTTAAATTAAATGTTACGGGCAGCGGAATTATACTCTATTTATTCTCATTTTACCTGGATATACACACACACACACACACACACACAGATAGTCACACGGTCGCAAACACACACACACACACACACACACACACAGTCACAAACACACACACACACACACACACACACACACACACACACACACACACACACACACACACAGATAGTCACAAACACAAACACACACACACACACACAGTCACACGGTCGCAAACACACACACACACACACACACACACACACACACACATATATATATATATATATATATATATATATATATATATATATATTGGTCCACACACCTCCATTTTCTTTGAATAGATTAGAGGCAAATCCTTCTTTCGGGTTTAGGACGGGTTTCCAATTCTTTTCTCCTTCTGATGCCTAAATAATGGTGGCTTTCATGAATGTTTGGTGATATCAGTGGATGGTGGCTACGTGTCTTCATATTGGGGGTACCTTGATGGCAGTTTTCTCGTTGCTGCATCCCGACTAGTAGTTAGGAGCCTGAAGTCTTGCGTAGCGTCTAGAGATGCTGCTCTGATAAACGGTCGCATAATATCGGGGTTCTTTCAATGGCATATTATGCATGTAAGCACTTCCGGTGAGCAACGCTGACGCTACACTATTCTTCAGTCTGTGCCAATCCCCATATTTTTATATTTATTACAATATTTCGGCCGTAGTACGCTGTGGCTTTCTTCGGGTAGTTGGAATGTCCAACTTAACCCTTTAAACGTTGTAATAAATATGGCGACAAAGATGCGGACACTAGTCCAAATAATGTAAATAAGGTACATAATACCTCATCTTAGGAATATAGACGAATACCAGATATGCTGTATTAAGAATGGTTGAGGGCGTTTAGGCGTTTTTGTTGAAATGGTTTTCTTATTATTTCGTTAGTTCCTTTTAGTCACGGTGTGTTATTTAGCAGGAACAAAACCAAGAATAACAGTAGATATCGGTCGTCTCAAGTAATATATGCAAAGTTTGCAAGTTTTTGATTGGTTGTTGTAGGGTGATGATCTTTTCCTTATTTTCCAAGAACGAATGTCCCTTAAACGGAAATTGTTTACCAAACAACGTAATATACCAAGCCACGATAAAATTACCAGATAATGAAGAAAAAGTATACATAGGAGTAACTGAAGGTCCCTGGAAGCAAAGAAATTATACACACAAAACATCTTTCACGATGCAGTTGACATGTTGTATGTTAATATTGACAACTTTTCCTAAGGGCTGTACTCACTTTTGTTGCCAGGGATTTAGCTTTTAATGGCTATATTTTGAGTTATTTTGAGGGAAAACGAAATTAACTCAGTTATATATGCTGCAGACAGACTACTTTTCATTGTGTCAAAAGGTAATTTTTTCAGTGCTGTCCCATGAAGAGATATACTTAAATATTTGAAGAAATGTGAGGGGTGTACTCACTTTTGTGATACACTGTATATATATATATATATATATATATATATATATATATATATATATATATATATATATTGATGAAAAAATTAGCAACTTTTAAAGAGCAAAAGTAGAGACCTCAGATAATGAAAGATTTGATAATAAAAGAAAGCTTCATTATAAAAAAAAAATCTTTAATAACATCAGTTACAAACATGGTCATAATGTACTAGCCATATGCGAGAATATTAAAAATAGGATTATATCAAGCAGATTACATCGAAATTAAATCGGAATGAACAATCATGTCTACACACTCACTTTAAAAAAAAGAAATATCTTGTTCATATGCAAGAAAATAAAAGCAAAATTAAAAATTTATAGATGACACTGTATCTTAAATAGACGCCTATTTTTATTTATTAAACCCTTTGTATTATGTAGTTACAAGAAGACAGAATACATGGTTGTTAGTATAAAGATGAGGCCAAAATGCATATTACAAATCAGAGATACCAAAATGAAATCAAATTTGTGATACCGGGAAAGCATTTTAACAAAGGATGCATAGTTCAGCACTGAAATCCGAAGGCACATTGGTGCTGGGATAGCTAAAGATGCCTTCCAAACGCTAAGTAGAATATTAAGAGACAGAATATTTTCATGAAAAACGAAGAAATAGTACTGAAATGTTACGTGATATATGTCCTATAGCAGTGAACGCTGGATAATCTTCTCAAAGATGATTAATACATTGAAGCACCAGAAATATGGTTCTACAGAAGGATGATGAGGATACCATGGACTGAACAGAATGACGAGTTTTGGAGAAAATGAATAAAAACAAAGTAACTCATAATTAACAAAAAGTAGAGAAAACTCTGGTGTAAATGACGAGGAAGGAAGGTTTGGAAAATTTGCTAATGACAGGACACATTGTAGACAAGCCTGGCATAGGAAAACTATGCATAATATATTTAGTGAGCTTGAGAAAATGGGAAAAAAATTAGGGTTTGGGAGGAATAACAAAAATAAGCTGTTATGTAATATCATTCCACCTGTTTGGCAGTAAATGCTGGACAATCTCCTGTGAGATTTTGTGCTAATTGTTTAGACAAATATAGGGAATGTAAGAATAATAGGATTTTCCGAAAGTTGGACGTATAAAAAAAAAACAAAAGTCTCCCCTGTGATATTAAATTTCCTTAAGCACAGCATGGGAATGTGGAACACCAAACTATACCTTAGTCACACCGGGGGCACTGCCATATCCAACCGTCTGAATATCTGACGTGGAATCTTTCAAGGAGACTCTCTGTCACCCCTTCTGTTTTGTTTATCCTTAATCCCTCTTACACATGAACTGAACAACAGTAGGTATGGTTACAAAATAAATAAGAAAATATTCAATCACCT
>CAHIKZ030005446.1:60000-62500 GCA_903632075.3 Acanthosepion pharaonis | reverse complement strand
TTCGAGTAAAGATGGCTAGAAGCTCTGACTGACATAAAATCGGTTGGGTTTCGATCAGGGCTTGAGGCATTCAGTTGTCTAGTCGCACTGAGGAGCTATATTACAGCGAAACAGTACTGTCTGTGAATGACATAATTTATCTCTTGAAAATACTTTTCCATTGAGCACTGTTGAATGACAAGCTAAACAACAGCCACCTGCGCCAATGCAAATCTCTTCAGTAAAATGAATCGAGCTCTCCGGTTGATTCGCATTAGTTTACATTCGTAAAAACAATACGCTAGATTCAGCTAGCTCATTCTGTCGAATGGAGATAGCTCAGTGGTAGAAACTCTGACACCAAATGGCCTAAGGCATTCGGATATCAATTTGCACTGAGAAGCTGTGATACAACGAAACAGAACTGTCTGCGAATGGCATAATATATATATATATATATATATATATATATATATATATATATATATATATTACTTGTGTTATTTACATTATCCGGACTGTTATCCTCATCTTCATTGCCATATTCACAACGTTTCGGTCGTAGTACTCTCCAGCCTTCTTCAGGTGATTGGAATCTCGAATTGAATCCTGTATTTCGTCCAGTGGTGAACTAGAAGTTGGAGAGTTGCCTTAAAGGGAAATAACTAAGAAATCCGGAAGAGGCATAGCACGTGATACTAGAACAATCTACCAGGGTAAGGCTTTCCATTTTGTTCGTGCAATGTTGCCATTTTCCTACGCTTCCATGGAGTAACGTCCATCGCAGACAATAGCCGTAGGGCAACTAATCGACAGTCGAGAAAATAATGTCCGGGTGTGATGAAAATGGATGACTCAATATTTTTCAAGGCCTAAAAAAAATTTAATCCTGCACCCCTCAAATACTGCACACCACAGCAAATAATTAATTTGCTCAAAGGTGTGCATTCTGGACCGCTTCAAAGACGTTGACAGGTAATTAATGCATATTTTATCACACTGTTTCAGCCGACCCTTAATATTACTTCGAAAAGTATCGGAACGTGAAGTTCTCAATTCACCCCAAAATGAAATTAATACTAAACTTATACAACGCAGCTTAGGATTTCTACGTCTTCTACAGAATGAGTCTTCGAAAAAAAAAAAATGATAAATAGAATAAAGCGGACATCTTGATTATGGATAATGGATAGCAGGAATGCGCTTAAGACAATAATAAAAAAAGTTTATATATTTAACATATTTTGCTTTTATTAAAACTTTATTAGAAAATCGAAATATGGAGAAGAACAGAATATTGTGATATGTTTATTTTTATTGATTGTTTCTTATTGGTTTGGTAGTTCACCTTTTCTGCCAGTTTTCGTGGGTGTCATGCGCATGGGCATTATAATTCGAGCTTGGCTATGCGGGTTTCGAATGATAATATATGCATTCGTTTATATGCATTTATGCGTCTAGTTGTCATTTTTATCGATGTATAGTAGCTTCCCACATTTTGATTTGAGAACGTTTTGTGGGTAAAAGAATTTAAGTTGCACCGGTTGTAGTTGTAGGCAGAGATATCTTAGATTGTTGAGATAGTAAACTTTTATAAAATGCATACTCGTCTTCAGTATTCCATTTTCTGATGAAGCTTTAATAAAAGCAAACATGTTTTCTGCTTGTTCCAATCCTATAATTCCAAATATTTGATTTTGATTTTCTATATATATAATATATATATATATATATATATATGTATGTGTGTGTGTGTGCGTGTGTGTGTGTGTGTGTGTGTGTGTGAACAATTTTGACATTGGGAATGGTACTCTGATTAAAAGTGAAAATAATTCACTAAGATGAAAATATTTGAAAGTGCCTTGATTGCTGGTTCAGCCACGGTAATTTTGCGACCACGCTCTTACAATATATCTTGTGCTGAATATGACGATAAACTATAAACCCGTCCCGGTTAAGATGATAAACTACATCCGCGTCCTGGGTGAGACAGTTAATTCCATCCGACAGCAAGGCCTCTGATCAAGAGGGTTTGAGGAGCATGAAACCACCTCTTAATTGCTGATGTTTCCAGGTACCTCATGACTTGGAGCAGTAGCACCTGTTTGGGTACCAGCTATGGACAAATAGTTAACACTCAAACTAGAGTCAAAATGTGTAAAAATAGTTTTTAAAACCAGCAATACATTTTTGTAAAAAAAAATATTACCAGCAATAAGTTTTGAAGAAAAAAAATTAGTAGCAATACGTTTTTGGAAAAGACATATTACCAGCAATACATTTTAGAAAAAAATAAAGCCACCAATAAAAACTTGTTAAATTACCTATTAAGGTTGGTATACCGTAAACCAAACCAAACCAAACCAATCTTACAATATATCACCATTCTTGGTAGATTTTCTGCTGTGACAATGGGGGATAATCAGGGGCAAAACTGGTGGAAAGAAAAAGTATACAAATGAATTTGTATCGATTCAAAAAATATTCTTTTCAAAGATATTCTTTCAAAAAATATTCTTAC
>CAHIKZ030005446.1:50000-57500 GCA_903632075.3 Acanthosepion pharaonis | reverse complement strand
ACCAACGAATTTGTTGCCTTTACTATATATATATATATATATATATATATATATATATATGTATATATAATGTCTCTGCGTGTGTGCATGTGTGTGTGTGTATTTTGGGCAGCAACAAACATCTAAAGAAGTTTTATTAAATGCAACCGACAAGGCTGTCTATTCGAGTATTTTTACAGTTTGCGAGTGATGTTTTGTACATGGCGATTGTCAAAAACGGGCATTATCAGTATCGTAAGCAAAATTAATTTGACTAAATTCAGGATTTTACACAGATAGAAAGAGATGGAGATATATATATATATATATATATATATATATATATATATATATATATATATATATATATATAGTCGTCTCTCCTGTCGAATTCGAAGTATGAGGGTCAAGCAGATCAGTTTACAGGAAACTTTGATTTTAGTGGTGAAGGCCTCTTGCAGGACCATCCACACTTTTTGAAGGGACGAATACAGAGACCTGGTGCACAGAATGCCACAAGGTTCCCAAACGACCCTCCGCAAGTTTTGAATTCACAGTTGTCCTTCTCCAAGACCAGTTGCCATCTATATATATATTAGGATATTAAAACAACATGTAAAAATCGATACACAACTGAAGTTGTGTTTCAACGCATACCAATGCGTCTCCTCAGGCGATTGTAAATTATCGGCGCGTGAACGATTAATTTGGTTTCGAAAACAAAATACATCCTCCTTATTTTAAAAAAAGAAAAAGGGTTATAATGCCTGGTTGCTTTACCCTGATCAACCAATCGAATGTGACCTACGTTCAATTTAACTCATTTTCTTAGAAATGGGTTATGGTCGGGAATTATTTTCCGACAGCAAAACAGACATTAAATTAAAGCCTGATACTAATGGTTACAAAGAGTTTACATGTCAAACGATCAATTTTCCCCAAAAATCTTACCAATATATATATATATATATATATATATATAGATAGATATATAGATAGATAGATATAGATAGATAGATAGATATGGTTCAAGGTATGTTACATTTATGGGTTAATGTGCTCAATATCAGAGATAGACCGGATGTAAATATTAAAGTGGTCATTGAATTCAACGCCCACAGTCACATCGCCTGACCATTTTGTTTCGCATGAATCAGACTGTCGCTTCTAGGTGTTGATTTCAACACAACACACACACACACACACACACACACACACACACACACACACACACACACTCACACACACACACATATATATATATATAATGGTTCATTAGAAATTTGGTAGGGGTTAGAATTTATAATTTGGAGGATTAGTTATTAAATATGTTTAAGATATTTTTCCAGGATTAAATGCTATTTTATTTAAGTTGTTTTTTTTTTAATTATGATGGCTAATGACATAATCCAATAACACTGCCTAAATGCACAAAATATTATCTATTGGATAAAATAATAAACTTACTTCAAACTAATATACATACAGCCATGATGACGGTTGACGACAAACGAAAGCGCTCGCAAAAATACCAAAGACGAGTGTTTTTTTTTTCAATATATATATATATAAACCTGCGAGGAATCAAGAAAAAACATAAAAACATTAAACGGAAAAGTTCCGTAGTCTTTAACAACACTTATGACATGCTGCCAATATATATATATATATATATATATATATATATATATATATATATATATATATATATATATGTATGTGTGTGTGTGTGTGTGTGTGTGTGTGTGTGTGCTGATTTTTCCATCGGGTATAATTAGTGAATGATGAGTGTTTAATATTGATAACATAAAAACCTGTTTGTATATTACTGTGAGAGGAAGGAGACGCCGCCATGTCGCCTATTGTGTGTGTGTGTGTGTGTGCAGGTGTGTGTGTGTGCAGGTGTGTCAAAAATATATAATTTATCAGCGCTTGCTGTCTAATATTGCTAGTATATATCTTAGTCCAGCCTTTCGTGTATTACTCAGAGTAGAGGGAGGCACCGACAAGTCGGCTCATTACCCTAAAAAATACCGTGAAAGATCCAACATGATAAGCACAGTTTTCAAGGTTATGGGATAATTTAACTGTATGCACCTGGGAATATGGTAGTGACTGTTCACTGCTGGCGTCAACCTGCATGGCAATCCAACCATTTGAAGAGAATAAGTTCTGGCAAATATCCCAGAAATCCTACGAGAAATGCCATGATGAAACCAACATGAGACATCGACGAACTGTTGAGTCACGAGATAATGAAAATTGGATTTTTATATAAAATCACAGGGAATTGAACATTATGATGGCTTCATGGATCAAAGTGAGTTTACGAAGATTTTTGATGCTGAATGCCACTGACGAGAAATAACCATATTATTAAACATTTTATCGCACCTCTATTTACCTTTATGTAACATTATTGAGCTTTATTTAAAATTGAAAATAATATAACCTTTTTGAATCGGTCTGTTAGTGTTCTATATATTTACTTACTGGAATTATCGCAGAATTATGGCGGATCTTATCATGGCTGCTAAACTCAAATCAGTACAGTGTCATATAGGGTTACTACTTTTTAAAAATTGTTTGTAAAAAAAATGTCTTAGGTATTAATGAATTTTTTCTGCTAATATTTTTGGGGAAAATTGCCGCCAATTTTCTTAGCACGGAATCCATATCACGAACGACTGGTTTCGGCTATTATCTTATGCGCATAATAATATCTTTTCGGATTTTCTAAATCATATATATATATATATATATATATATATATATATATATATATATATATTACAGTTAAAAAATATCCGTTGGTATATAATCCAAGTGGGTCCTAATAATATAAATTATTAAAATAGATGCACAAAGAGAGCTCAATGTATTTATTATAACAGAGCATATAAATTACAAAATAAAGAAATCCAGAATTACCTCATGTATAGTCTGTTTCAACTGACGCCGTGTACGTCTGTCTTATTCAACCCAGACGGACTGACTATATATATATATATATATATATATATATATATATATATATATATAGCGCCACAATGATGAATTCGATGTCTCCATGGGAGCGTATGCCCAAATTGTAAACCTAGTATGTTTTAACGTTTTAGATGTGCTTACTAGAATCGTAAAACCGGAACTAATAGGACTGTATCAGGATGACGGACTCATCTTCATCCTTAATAGTAAAGGTCCACTAACAGCGAAATTACAAAATTATCAGTGCCTTCAAATTCCTAGATCGAGATTTCCTCTAACCTTAAAATAGACGACTGCCTAGATATTATCCTTAACCTTAATGATAAAACATTTAAACCTCACCATAAAGAGAAAGAAACCCCGACCTATATTAATATCGTTTCTAACCACCCAAATGCAATCCTAAGACAAATACCCACTATCGTTTGCACCAGGATTAGTAAACCATCTATCAATGAAAAAATCTTTAATAAGAATAAAGAACTATAGGAAAAGGCCATCCCAAAATGTTGTTTCAAAAGTAAACTGTTTTACGCAACCACCATTAGTAATACCGATAGATGAAAAGTAGAATGTTGGACTTGGTATTAAGCTACAAATAACAAAGGTCCTCTCCATGAACAAACGCCAGCCTAGACTGCTTCTCCCGGGATAAAATAACTTACGCACCCAATAATCGCTAATACAAATCCATTCTCATTAACAAGGGATCTACCAGAGGAGGACTGACATTGAATATAAATTTTTAAAAATGCTCTATGACAGACACTTAGCGGTTGATGATACTCGCGCACAGAACGACTTGAAATCTCCTATGTTGTGGCAATTTTTTTTTTTTTTGCTGTAAAAACAACATATGCTCTGTTATAATAAATACATCGAGCTCTCTGTGGATCAGTTTTAATATTTAATATTACTAGGATCCACCCGGATTATATACCAACGGATCAATTACATGTAGTATATATATATATATATATATATATATATATATATATATATATATATATGGGGAGGCGATTATGTGTGTGTGCGTGTGTGTAACATATTTTATTATTAAGAACCGAGTTTGATAGATAGATATATTGATACATACATACATACATACATAGATATCCTATTGCCAGTCAACGAGGTATCTCTTTCTGCATGTTTGCTTTTCTTGCTTAAATATGTTTGCAGACATGCTACAATGAAATTGTATCGATATATATATATATATATATATATATATATATATATATATATATATATATATATATATATATATATATAGTATATGTTATATGCCTGTGTGTACATGTGTTTTTATATATATATATATATATATATATATATATATATATATAATATATATATATATATTTAAATAAAAAGAAAGAATAAGATATATAATCCGGTGTTCTTATAGATATTTTTACTTTTATAAAATAGTGCTCAATGTAAATTTACAGAGCATTAATATTAAATTAATTGATTTAAATATATGTTTTCCGCTACACAGTTCTAATCATGTTTCAAAAATTTTGTTAGAAATGTGTAGCGAAAAATCATATTTTAAATCAAATAATATATATATATATATATATATATATATATATATAACATGAATCATTTATACAAATAGTAGATTAGTAAAGTTAATGATATAAATGGCGAAAAACATCTTCGCAAACAAATTTATTAAAGTTACATTAACCCATGAACCACTCGATGAATGTTATGATCCTTGTTTTTAATAACTTTAAGTTGTATAAGTTCTTTTTTTTATTTTGCTTGTACTTTCAGCTGTACTTACAGCCATCCTCAGGCATGGAAATTAATTTGTTTTTTTTAGTAAATCCAGGTAGTACACGAAAGATTAAATGCTAATCGAAATGTATTTTTTTTTAGAAATGTTTTATTATTAACGGATAAGAAATTTTTGAGTCTGCAATCGCAACGCTAAGGTAGAATTTTTTTTTTTGAGAATTTAAGAGAGTGCTTTTTTTACTAATAAGGTAATTTTATAATTTTTTTCTTGTAAAATCTCCTACTGCCCCACATATTTATATATATATATATATATATATATATATATATATATATATATATATGGTAAAGGTAGCAAATCGGTTGGTATATAATCCAAATGAATCATAGTAAAATAAAATAGTAAAACTGATCCACAAAAGTATTCAATGTATTTATTATGACAGAGCATATAAATTACACAATCTACAAATCAAAAATTACCTCATGGGTATAGTCTTTTTCAACCGATGCCCTGTAACTCAGTCTTATTCAACTCAGACGGATAGACTGTATTCAGTGTCGGAAATAGTGATTAAAATTTAATATTTAACAATGACAGCAGTTGAGAAAATGATACAGAGCCTACCCATATTAACGCCTTGGTAGGACAGACTGCTCGAGTAGTGGTAAGGAGAGAGCGGAAGTTATCTCTCCTAAAAGGAGCCTTTTTTTCTTATACCTACTGTTTATCATCCTAGAAATCCATGTAAGGCGATAATGTCACTAAGACGTAAGGGAGTTAGTGGAAGTGAAACAGTGAGAAAACGTAAGTGAGAAGAAGTGAGGAGAAATTATAATAAAAAGAAAAGGATTCAAGAAAAAAAGTGTGATTGGAATTATATTTTAAATTTTAAAGATTGTAGTTGACAGGGAAGCACGAAATCAGAATGGATCCATGTAAGGCGATAATGTCACTAAGACGTAAGGGAGTTAGTGGAAGTGAAACAGTGAGAAACGTAAGTGAGAAGAAGTGAGGAGAAATTATAATAAAAAGAAAAGGATTCAAGAAAAAAAAGTGTGATTGAATTATATTTTAAATTTTAAAGATTGTAGTTGACAGGGAAGCACGAAATCAGAATGGATCCATGTAAGGCGATAATGTCACTAAGACGTAAGGGAGTTAGTGGAAGTGAAACAGTGAGAAAACGTAAGTGAGAAGAAGTGAGGAGAAATTATAATAAAAAGAAAAGGATTCAAGAAAAAAAGTGTGATTGGAATTATATTTTAAATTTTAAAGATTGTAGTTGACAGGGAAGCACGAAATCAGAATGGATCTTTACAAGTGAGAATAGAGAGAAAAGAACTATTGAAGTAAATGTATAGATAAGCTGAGGGCCAGATGGATTTTCTCAAAATTTCTCAGCAAGTCACAGTCATTGCTTTATGTAAAAATAGGCATAGAGTATCTACAAGATATGGCGAAGCAAGTTCAAAGGAAAATATAACCATTGTCAGCATCTGGAGACATGGCTGAAATGCCACATCATCTACACATGGTGACATGGCAGGCAACATGTTAAGCTAAATTATGTTTCTTCAGGAAAGATAGAAACGTGGTACGTCATCTTTTGGCATTATTTCGGAAGTACTACTGGCGCCATCTGCCAGAACCTACTCAAGAGGCAAAGACAGACTGTTTCTTTCAAAGTAAACTGATAGTGAATGAAATATTGTTTGAATACATGTTGAACCAAAAGATAAGCTTAGGTTAGCTACATTATCAGTTGAAGAAAAATATCATCATCATCATTATTGTTATGAGACCTTACCCATAATAATGTAATGGACTATTCCATGCGTAATAATTACTGCGCCTCAAGAAGAAGCAGGAGTTCAGTCCGAAGTCGGGTGACCGGCTGACCGGCTGATCGGTTGAACTCTCTGCCTACGGGCGGGGAGGAACCCAAACGAGGCTACGCCGAAGGGCGGAGTCTATTTTTCGGAAGGGCCCCGACCCCTGAACCCGTTTATACGGGTTCAAAGGGCATATTTTTGGACGAGCCCATGGGCTCGAGATCCCACGTTAAACCGGCCTTTGTGCCACATGATGCCCTCGTGCGGGGGGTGACTAAATACCAGTTCAAGTCTGGAAGTGAGGTCCGTCAGAAGTTTGTCAGTCAGTTAGAGGAGCGAGTCAGTCAGTCAGTCGAGTCAGAGGCAGTCCGAAACAGAGTCGTGTTCAGACAATTACTACTAAACCTGATTGTTCGTACTAACCCTTTTCTACCTCTCTGTATATATTCCTGTTTGTAATATATCTGTGTTATTCCATATCCGTATTCGAGTTCTTCTTTATTGGTTGTACCTTGGACCATCACCGTGGTACAAGGAACCGGACCATAATAATTATCATCATTAATCCAATTTATTTTAACCTGGAAAGACTACAGTGCTTGAAAATTTGACCATTTTTAACGCCATTAATTGATCAAAATTTGTAATTTTTGAAAAAAAAAAAAATTCAGAGTAGCTTTTAACATCACCCGATTAAATCAACAGCGACGAGTCCGTGAATAAGGTGAGCTGTTGAGAAGGATGGGCAGAAACAGGTCTAGCTGTTCAAGACACGCCCTTGTATATATGGATAACACTCTGGCTGTCAACCTAAAAATATCTGCTCAGCTGCCCAGCGACCCTACGACTCCAGCCAGTCATGGAGATGATAATTACGATGAAGATATATATTCTTTAAATTTATAATGTTTAATTTAATAATATGTTAATACCTAAACGAAAGTG
>CAHIKZ030005446.1:0-45000 GCA_903632075.3 Acanthosepion pharaonis | reverse complement strand
TAAGGCAGTGGAGAACTTTCAGAGGGAAATTAATAGGACATAACTTATAACTGACATCCATCAAACATGGCACGTAGAACTAGAACAGTCTACCCCAGTGAGCGAAATAAAGGTTTCAGTTCGAAATTCCAACCACCTGAAGAAGGCCGGAGCGTACAACGGCCGAAACGTTGTGATAAATATGGCGACAAAGATGGGGACAATATTCCGAATAATGTAAATAATGTATCTGATCTCTATAGATCTGATGTTTATTTTCGTTATTTTGATGACACTTTTTGTCTGTTCAGTAACAGAAATGGAGAAGATCTTTTTTTAAGTCCCATAACAATATCCATCCAACCCTTAAGTTCACACAGGGTAAGGAAACTAATTATTCCCTTCCTTTTCTTGATGTCCTTTGGGTTTTCTTCCTTTGGTTTAACGAAAACCGACTGTTACTGGCTTATAAACCCATTGGTACTGTCTTTTGTCCCATAAAACGTAAATTAAATTTAATTAAGACTCTTAGCCACAGGGCCTTAATGATCTGTTCTAAAACGAAGCTAAGATCAGGTTTATTACTACAAATCTCGGCAACAATGCCTATTCATTGGACATTGTTCAATCCGTAATTAAAAATAAAATGTCGGAGTTTAATAACGCCAAACATGCTTCAGTACAGAGATGTCCTGTGTACCCACGTCTTCCTTGGCTAGGTAGCATTAGTGACAGATACACTAAGCGGGTTTCTTTAGCAGTTCGACAATGCTATTTTTCTGCTAACGTGACTGTTTATTTTAGTTGTAATTCTTTTGGTCATATCTCTTTGTTTGTTTTTCTATTGTTTTGTGTTACTCATATTTAGTTGGACTCACAAGTACATCGCAATGGTTGTTGCGAAGTATCTGTTCCAGGAAACAAGTTACTACCAAGTTGTACTATCATCACGCAACTGAATATTAAGTAAAGCCCGGTTGACTTGTACGCTAATTAGATGCTTTCTATTTAGTCATTTTTTTATCGTTAATTTCAACGCGAGTCTCTTATTTCATGTTTGAACAACTTCGCTCATTCGACAAGACGTTACTTGTATGTTTACGTAGGCAATTGTTTTATGAGCTTCTATTTTTATCATTGATCACGTTACGTACTAGAAAAGAACTTTCATTATAGTCATGATTTCATGTAGGAAATCTAACAAGTATTTTTATCATTGTTTTAAAGCGTAACTGTTTCATCGAGAAATCTCTCTGTCTGTCTATCTATCTATCTATCTATCTATCTATCTATCTATCTATATCATTCTCTCCATATTTGTTTAGCCTTTTCATATCTATATATCCGTCTATCAATCTATCTGTCTATCACATTCTCATCATATTTGTTTAGCCTTTTCCATTCATCTATCTATCTATCTATCTATCTATCTATCTATCACATTCTCTTCATATTTGTTCAGCCTTTTCATATCTATCTATCTATCTATCTATCTATCTATCTATCTATCTATCTATCTATCTATCTATATCAGTCTGTTCCTATATATATATATATATATATATATATATATATATATATATATATATGTATGTATAATGGACTCTCTTGTCGGTTTCGTCATATGAGGATAAGAAATTCTTCTGACATTATGCTTTGTTCGACAAAAACATTTTATTATATCAGTAAATCATCTTTGTGGTTAACTGCAACAATGGAATTGACTTTTATTTTCCAAGTACTTTCCATCTCTTTTTGAGATCAGAAAGATAAGATACTGAGTAGAATAAACGGAGCGAACTTAAAATACGGGTATCAACTAAAGATATAACGTCTTGAAGTAATATATATATATATATATATATATATATATATATATATATATATATATATTAAAGACACTTTTTATGTTTATAAATTCTTTTTATAGTTACAAATATTTAAGTAAATCGTCTGTTTATAATAAACAGTATTAAACAACATTTACCGGTCTGAATGCTAAAACCTCCTGACGAATGGATTGAACAATTAAAGAGACGCTGAATATGACAATAATCACTAAGTGACGAATTTTATATTTTTATTGATCCTTTATATATATATATATATATATATATATATATATATATATATATATATATAAAAATGATTGAACTCACATTTCTCCGTAATGAGCTCATCCTTTAATAATAAATATATCAATATTGACATATCAATATTTTTTTTTATTTTGTTGCAATCTCTATAATTAAAATTAGCCTATTTGAATACGTACATCATCCAACCACCCAACCAGCATAAATAAGTAATGTAGTCGTCAGGTCGGTAATTAAACTTCAGTATTATATAGAAGAATAAGACAGGAGCATAAAACAGCCGAAACGTCATCAATATTACAATAAATGTAAGGATAACAGTCCTAAAAATGTAAATAAACTGTATTGTTGGTTATTTTACTATCAATATATATTGTTGGAGATACTTTTATATAAAAAAATATATTGCAGAGTAATGGATAGCGTCTAAGATTAAGGAATCGAAGAGCCGAGTTCGAATTCCACTCGAATCTATTACATTCACTTACGTGCTAATACCCTTGGGAAAGTTATAAGTCCTCTTCTTCTCACCAGGTATGGATAAATAACAGGACAGACCGAGTTCTATAGCCGTGGATGGCAACTAGTCTGTCGCAGAAAGAAATGGCAACCTACTGCGGGAAAAAATCTGCCTTATCAGTCATGTATCGAAAGATACATGATCGCCTAAGCGTGTATGACGCATGGCACATAACTTACTTTCTTACGGTTTTGTTTTTGTTTGGGGGTGCACTATATGGTCATAGCTAGGACCCTAACAGGTGTTACCACTCTGGGTCAACAACAATAATTAAGAAGTGGCTCCACGCTTCTCAGAATCTCCAATTTCTCGATTAGAGGCCATGCTGACGGATACAGTTCATCGTCATACCCAGGACTACCCAGAATCTAATATCTGCTTATCACAATTGCATTATGAACAACAGACGGATTCTATTGGTGTTCAACAAGCATTAATGTACCAGGCGTATGCAACACGGATTGTCTAGATGGGTGTGCTCAAAAATAAATGGTTGCTCAATATTATTGCTACAACACGACTTTGGCCTTTGGAGATAGGTTATGAAGCTTTGCAAAATTAAATACTTGACCGGTTAAACTAAAATTAACAATATTCAATAAATAATTTGATTTAGTATCTTTCGATCAACGAGGCATCTCTACGATAAAAGAAAGCGTTGATACTAGTTTCAACATGCACAGGAAGTTGAAGATCCCACCAGCCGAAACAGTGATTGAAAGAACAAAAGTGAAAATAATTAATTTAAAAATAACAAGACTTCATCCCTGAGCTTCGAGAGTTGTTGTGTTTTAGCTTTTATCAAATTTAAAATTTAAATCTTGTGAAAAATTGAACAGAACTCTTTACACTTTTTTTTTAGTCGTAAGGAACAAACAAAGTATTGGTGTCTCCATCCTCAACATGAGATATTTAATTACATTACATTATATTTCAGTTGTAGAGGCAGGTTAAACATCCGTATTAGTGGCGAGTAAATGATAGACAGTCACTGAAGTCTGTCTTCCAGAGAGAGAGAAAGAAAGCAAAAACTTTGTGCTACTCCATCTGCAGAAGTTGTGTTGAACATGTTTGCTGACGAAGAGATAACACGACTAAGTGGGGCCACACACACAAAAAAAAAAAAGAAATAAAGATTTGGAAGAAACAGCCCTTGGGGTACAAAGTTGAGAGGTCGTGTTTTTGTGGTTGTTCGTGCTGAAAATACAGGAGGTAGACGAGGCTTCAATATTAATTTCACTATTCTTGATGATTTCTGGACATTTTATTAATTTTCTTTCGTCTATTTTATCTCAAAAGAATTAAAGAACATTAATTATTGATGGTTAATCATCTAAGACGATTTCTCAATTAGGGAAATCTTGTTACGTACCAGACTTTTGGCACCGTTTCCAAATCGATTTTAACACGAGGTAGTTATAAAAAAAATATAGTATTTATTATTAACTTGTGTTTTATTTAATATATGATATGCATTTGAAGTTTCACGGTATCTGTCTAGAGGCTATTGTTGGAGGCTAAGTAAAAACTAGTCTGATTAAATTTTCAATCTTTCTCAGTATCTTCTTAACTCCAACACAAGCCAAGTTAGATTATCAAAATCATTATTATTAGTGTTTTTATTTTCTTTGATTTCTGGTGTTTACACATTTCTTTCCGGGTCCCGCCCAGGGACCTAAGGTTAGAAATGGCATCATGTCACTCTCCACTGACAAAAAAAAATTACATCGATAAAGCCCTTCGTAGAGTGTGGGCTGTACTTCTCAGAACATTTTTTTGTATCTCCTTGAGGCATGGACTTCCAGGAATCCCTTCAATTAGTTTACTGCAATCTTTTCCAACCTGTACTAGGGCTCCAACTACAACAGGGATTGTTGATGTTCCCATATGCCAAATTTTCGAGATTTCTATTTCAAGGTCCTTGTATTTTGACAGCTTTTTGAATATCTTCAAAGATACATTGAAGTCAGCAGGGACTGCCATATCAATAAGGAGGCACTTTCTCTTTTTGTGTTCTTTAATAACAATATCTGGGCGGTTGGCTTTGATTGTTCTGTCAGTGTGTATTGTGTAGTCCCATAGAATTGTAACAGGTCCAATCTCCGTAAGCGGGTCTGGGTGGTGTTCATACCAGTTTCTTTCAGTTTCCTTCCCGTAGAAGTTGCAGATTTTCCAGTGCAGATATTGGCCCACTCTGTCATGTCGGGTTTTATATTCAGTGGGTGCCAACATCGTGCAACCTGATACAAGATGATCAATCGTTTCTGGATATTTATCACAGAATCTGCATTTTGGGCTGACACAATATTTTAGTATATGTGCTTGATAATTCCTACTTAGCAAGCATTGGTCCTGCGCAGCAAGGATAAAACCTTCAGTTTCCGCTTTCAACCTTGCACTACGTAGCCACTGATGGGTACGGGATTGTCTACATCATATTGTTTGGTACAGGCAGAGTATTGGCCATGAAGCGGTTTATCTTGCCATCGCTTCTGTATCTGGTCGGTTGCATTCGCCTTTGTTGTCTTTTTAAGTATATATTATTATTATTATTATTATTATTATTATTATTATTAGAAAGAGCCGTGGAAATAGAAGTTAATGACTGAATAAGCCGATGGTTAGTTCTCTGACAATAAAATTTTACATACAAATTCCTCTATCGCATTGTGAGACATTTGAGCTTAACAACTTTAACAACTTTGTTGTTTTTTATTACTTCACGTCTCTTCTTTATCTTTGAGGAGATTGTCCAGCATTCACTGCTATATAGAAGGACTGATATTACATAACTGATCAGTACTCTTGTCTTTCTTTCTCTTGCTTCAAGTGTCTTCTTCATCTTTGAGGAGATTGTTCAGCATTCAATGCCATATAGGGGATTGGTATTACATAACAGTTCAGTACCTTTTTCTTTGTGTCTGCTGCTTCATCTATGAGGAGATTGTCCAGCATTTATTAACAAATAAGAGGATTGATATTACGTAACAGTTCAGTACTCTTTTCTTTGTTTCTGTTACTTCAAGTCTATTCTTCATCTGTGAGGAGATTGTCCAGCATTCACTGCAATATAGGACTGATATTATGTATCAGTCCAGTACTTTTTTCTTTGTTTTTGTTGCCTCAAGTCTCTTCTTCATCTGTGAGCAGATTGTTCAGCTTTTACTGCCATGTAGAAGGACTGATATTATGTAACAGTCCAGTACTATTTTCTTTGTTTCTCTTACTTCAAGTCTATTCATTATCTGTGAGGAGATTGTCCAGCATTCACTGCCATATAGAAGGACTGATATTACGTAACAGTTCAGTATTCTTTTCTTTGTTTCTGTTGCCTCAAATGTATTTTCATCTGTGAGAAGATTGTCCAGTATTCTCTGCCATATAGGAGGACTGATATTACATAACAGTTCAGTACTCTTTTCTTTGTTTCTGTTGCCTTAAGTCTATTTTCATCTGTGAGAAGATTGTCCAGTATTCACTGCCATATAGGGGTGGGATATTACATAATAGTTGAGTACCTTTTTCTTTGTGTATGCTGCTTCAAGTCTCTTCTTCCTCTATGAGGAGATTGTCCAGCATTCATTAACATATAAGAGGATTGATATCACATAACAGTTCATTACGCTTTTCTTTGTTTCTGCTACTTCAAGTCTCCTCTTCATCTGTGTGGAGATTGTCCAGTATTCACTGTAATATAAGAGGTCTGATATTACATAACAGCTTTTCTTTATTTCTCTTGCTTCATCTTTCTTCATCATCTATAAGGAGTTTGTCCAACATTCCCTGCCATATAGGTGGACTTATGTAACAGTTTAGATATTTTCCTGTTTCTTTTGCATTTGGAAATAATCTTTTGCTATCCAAATGCACCTTTTTTTTTAATCTTTGACTATCAAATTGCCAAAGACACATTTCTTAACTTGATTAAGATTTATAGATCGGTCAATGAATGTTAAATATTTCCTTATAAGGAAATGGCTAATATTAACATTACCTTTAGATATTAGGAGAACAGATACATCACTTTGATCCCATCTCGATGGCTATGAGGTGAAGAAAATTGTAACGCGATTAGTACTGGCTGCCCAGTCAATGATTTCCAAATGTTTCCTTATAAGAAAACAAGCTAATATTACTATTAACATTAAAGATGGGGGTAACAGATGCTACATTTTGATCTCAACTTGATGTACAGAGAGTGAAGAAAAGTGTAACTCGAGTAGCACTACTTGTTTGGTCAATGAATACTGAATGTTTCCTTATAAGGAAACAGCTGATGTTACCATTACCATTAAAGATTATATTTCCGTTTGATCCCATACCGATTATTATGGTGTAAAGTAAAGTGTTACTCGATTAACCCTCTTTGTTGGGTAAATGAATATTAAATGTTTCTATATAAGGAAACAGCTAATATCAACTTAAGAGATAAGAGTAACAGCTACTAAACTTAGATCCCAAATCGATGGCCATGTAGAGATGAAAAACGTAACTTATTTAGAACTGGCAGCTCGATCAATGAATGTTGATTTTTTTCTTTATAAGGAAATGGCTAATATTACCATTTCCGTATGCGAAGATGGATTCACACCTTTTTCGCAACAGCACTAGTGCGAAAGTGAATGACAAAGGCTGAGTTAGAATTTGAATTTCGCATACTTATTTCTTCTTTTGGTGCACGTTAAGCTGCTCTTGCATCTCTATTTTTAAGTTATCTTGACTGTTAGCAATATCTAATTGATCATTTGTACTCTATAGGTATTGAGTAAGTTTTTTGTGCGCTTAGCAGTCAGTCTCCCAGCTACGACTGTATTCAGTACTGGAATCAAATTTCTCTATTTCACTTAAAAAACATTTCTCTGTTGATCTTAATCTGTCCCCATTTTTGTCAGTTCACCAATCTCTGAGTGCGTCTTCCCTGGTTTAGGAGAATGTTAGCGGAAGGAAAAGAGAAGAAAAATTGATCACAATGTTTTACACGGCTTGGTGACATCATCATCTGTTTATGCATAAAAAAAGACCCAGAGAGTAAAATAAACAAAAACCACAGGAGTGTGCATCTTGTCATTAAATGTTTACTCAGCGGTAAAGAAAATAACAGATCGCTTGTTGAAGTCTGTTTGCCCAACACGTCGTTGTTGTCACTGACAAGACAGTCGTTTGACAGCCGTCTTATGAAAATTCTTTGCCAGACGATCTGCATGATACGTCATCGATGAAGCGCTAAAATAGACCAGTAGTAACTGAAGTTAACAGTGATCGATTTTTTGCTATTTATCCGTTTCCTGGCACAGAAGATTAACGCTCAAATAAGGCTCTGCTTAAAAAAATAAAAGAAAAAAAACAAAAAAAAAAACATTTTTTCCAGTTTTGACATTTAAAGATGGTTGCAATTTGGGTCTAATCCGCTTGTATTCTTTGCTTGTTTGCTTTTTCATCGTTTTTGTACAGATGTTTCTTTAATAATCGAAAAACAAAAGACTTGTTGCATATCAACATCTATATTTTTAATGCCGAAATTTTTTTATTTTGTAGACAATTTTTATTTATATTCAGATAATAACAATTTAGTGTTACAAGTTGTTGT
The DNA here is from genome assembly GCA_903632075.3 of Acanthosepion pharaonis. Classification (NCBI taxonomy): domain Eukaryota; kingdom Metazoa; phylum Mollusca; class Cephalopoda; order Sepiida; family Sepiidae; genus Acanthosepion; species Acanthosepion pharaonis. Next base: position 36,818 of record CAHIKZ030005446.1, on the reverse strand, counting down.
GGTACGATACACCTAATTTACATAAGTGGATTACCGACCATATAAATATGGGTTGGTACCGGAAGACGGGGGAAGATTAAGAGATCGAATCCAGAGACTCTGCCCGACTGCGATTTAGTCAACCCATTCTGCAGGAACAGTCTTCCCAAGAATATACCAAACTAACTGTAAATATTGTGTACCTTTTCCTTGTTTCAATACATTTTGTTTACGTACATTTTGTGTTGTATTATTATTATTCCATGCTTATCCAAGTTTCAACACAAGTCAAGCTAATTAACCCATAGCTGGGGAGAAGAGGTAGATTTGCAAAGGGTATTAGCGGGTAAAAGAGTATAAAGAACTCAACGGGAATTGGAACTCGGCTTTCCAATTAACAATCCTGAGCCATTATACATTACACCACCCGCACATCCAAGCTTACAGCATTTGGTATTCCCAAGAGGTCACCCATCTAGGTACGGACCAGGCTGGACGTTAATCAACTTCGGTGATCGGACGGGAACCCGTGTTTCAACCTGTGGTGGTCGTAATCCGAACAACTAGAAAAATCCTTCCATATAAAGCGAGAGAGAAATCAGTGAAAATATCTTTAATTTCGAAACGAGTATCAGGGGACAACACATTCAAGGTCCAAGGATCAACCTAACAGATTTGAATAAAGCTCTATTTAAGAACCGATCAGTCAGTTGAAAATTGGGGTCAATTTGATGAACCCCGTTTAAACAAATTTCAGAATATCGAACAATTTTCTTTGGAACGAGATGGAAAATTTTGACAAATTAGTTTTAGAACGGGATCCAATCTATTGACTAAGTAATTAAATTAGAACGAAGATCAAATTCCTTATCTTTGCTGCTGTTGTCACGACGTTTCGACAGTTGCGCCCTCCGGCTTTCATCAGATATATATCGATGCGGGTAACGTATAGAGAGTAAACTGGCCTCGGTACACTTCCTAAGACTAGGGCCAAGAATCTGCATATCAATAGAATAAATAATGGTGTAAATTCTCATCTTAGAGCTCAAAGTATTAACTAATAATAGGTCATTAAATTTAGAAAGTGATTCAAACTATTTATGAAATACTTCTGGAATTAGAAAGTTTAGAACAACGTTTAGAAAGTTTAGAACAACGTTTAGAAAGTTTGGAACAAGTCTCTAAAACCTTCAAAAATTCATTATCAGTATCGGATTCAAAATCTTAACCAAGTAGAATTAAGGCAAATAGTAATCAAAATATTTTGACGGATGAGTTTTAGAACGAGATTAAAAAAAGACTAATAATTTTATACCATGATCCAAACCAGATTAAATATGGGAAGTATAAGAATATTTCCTCTATCACTCCTATATGATCTTGCTCCAACACTCCTATCTGATCTTGCTCCAAATCTTCTGTAACCCCTTGCGTCCTAGTGGCTTTCCGCCTTGCTTGGGGTGAAACGCTTAAAAAAAAACTGGTAAAATATTTGACGTTACGTTCAAAATTATTAACAAATCTAGATTTATTAATTTTAATAGTTTTACATATGTATAAACGAACAGTTTAAGTCAATATAACAACATAAGATAAGCAGTTGACGTATTAGGACCAGAAAAGTATGAAACCTACAGGAAGTCCTGAATAAGGCAAGTAAATGAAAGCCGAAACAATCAATTTTAAGAAATAAGAATGTCTGGTCTATTCGCAAGATGGATATGCCAATGTGCAAGCCACGAGTTGCAAACGTCAAATACAAAAAAAAATTAACTTTCTTAGAAATTTTATAAAATACGACCGAAAAGGTGACACAGAAATTCGAATAGGCATTGTAATCCTGAACGATGCTATCCAAGAAATAGCAAAAGTAATGTCACAGGAAAATTGCGTTAGGAACAAATATATACATATATCTTGATCCTGTATGATCACCGAAATAAAGCAACATAGAATCTGGGCAGTAGCTAGAGAGGTGACTGCTTGAGAAGAGCAGGTGTTTTAGATTTGGATGTGTGGGTGGTGTAATGGATAATGTCTTGGACTTGTTAATCGGAGATCTGAGTTCCAATTCCAGTTGTGCTCGTTATATTCACTTACGCACGAATACACTTGGTAAAGGCATGACCCCCATTCTTTCTCTCCCCAGCTATGGGTTAATTAGTAAGACTTTTATCACTAAACCATTATTATCTAAAAAAATTCTTGCAGTTATAAAAATATTTTCTGGCTTTAAATGACCTGCAACATGTTGATAAACCGTAAAAGACAAACTAATCAATCAAAAACATTTTTTCTCCGATATGTCCTGTGAAAGTCAAATTCTTCTCCTTTTTCCTTACGATATGTCCAAGAAATATCAACTGTCTCATACTGATTCTTAGTATAAGTGTTCTTTTTATTTACATGATCGTTTTAGACTTCATCGTTGCTTACACCCGCCATCAATGGTATTCTCATCATCCTTCTGTAGAATCCCATTTCTGTTGCCTTCTGTCCTGCAATCACCGACATATAGGAAAGCCGATATTACATAGCAGTCTAACACTGTTTTCTCTGTTTCTAAAGAAATTTTCATGTTTCTGCGTACCTTGCTTAGCTTTTGGAAGGCATCATTTGATATTTCAATACATATTCGAATGCCATATTCCCATCATCTTTTAAAACACTTCCCAGATATTTAAACTTCTGTAATTGTTTGATATTGACACCATTAGTTGGTTGTTCGGATCTTGAGATTTTTCTCTTGCTGACAACCATACATTCTGTCTTCTTACAGTTGGTAGTCCTTTCTTCTCGCTTTCTTTTGCTGCCTTATCTAAGAGGTTCTGTGGTTTTATCTCTGCATTTGCCATCAACACGATGCCATCTACGTATCTTACGTTTTTAAGATTGCAACCACCCATAATAAATCAAGGTTGGGTCAGCAGCAGCCTTAGGATAAAGTCGCTGTAGAAGTTAAATAAGTCCGGTGAGAAGACACCTCTTTGTCTCACACTTCTTTTATCTTTTTGTCTACGTACTTAAAATATTCCTTATTACATTGTGATATGGGAAGAAAATGAGTAACTACCGGTACCGAGGTTCGAACGTGTCATTCTGGATTTATGAATATATGTTTTCCGTCAGGTGTATAAATAGCGATGTCAGGCTACTGACTGCAGTGATCATTTAGTGACTATTGAGTGGAACTATCCAGTTGAATTAGTGTGAATTATTGTGCATCGATGATATGGTTTTGATTTAGGATTTGCCGGACGTTAAGCTGAGTCGCGCTACTAACAAGGTTTTCGCTGAAATTGCTAATTATCTTTGGTTGATTTTTACTTCTTTGTTCTTGTTAAGTATTTATTTGCAGTTGTAATTAATTACTGTTTTATCTTAAAATTGAAGTTTTGATTTATACTTAACTGGCAGACATACCCACCTGGTCGATCAGAAAAAGCGTTCAATTAGAATGGAGCAAAAACAGCATCATGATCTGCCCCACAATAATTGATTATATTTTGTGTTTATACGTTATTTTAATAGTGTGGCACCATTTAACGAGGCAGAAAAATAAAAGAAAGAAAAGAAGGAAAAAAAAAGAGGCGAGACCCAAAACGTGGATGATAAGCAGAACACCACGGCTAAGGGACAATGGTTAAAGGATATTTTGATAAGTAACAAATGGCAAAATAGTGTCATTACAATGAACAACTAGACATAAAGTTTGTTATCTTTTCCTTTGATATCTTGAACTTTTGATTTTTCATTTTATTTTCTTTTATGCATATTTGTGTGGTGTCACCCCCGTTGAACCCGATTTGCATTACGGCCCCAACTACTGATTGATCTCGTCTGCCTAAGATCAATTCACAACGTGGGTAGGCAGACTGGAGATCAATGCAGTTACTTTGGTAACCAGGCGTTGGAAGCGAGTTGGGAACGACGAGGCTGAGATCAAATCTAACCAGATTCCCACCCGAATCACCAAAAGGTTAGAACGTCACAGTTGGTGCCGTGGTAGACCAGGATAGGACGTCACAGTTGGCGCTGCGGCCAGGGGACGACGTCACAATAGATACAATTTATCTGTTTATAATTAATCAGTATTAATTAAATTTACCGGCCTGAATGTTCGAGGAACATTAATTTGGACTTTATTAAATTAAGCAAAAATTAATTAAATTAAACTAATTAAAAACATCAATTTGGACTTTTCTCACCAGGCTCTTCTCTGTAGCTGAGTGCTTTAGCACGTCAGATGAAATGACGATTCCGTATAGGATACAGGTTTGATTCCTGCTGGAGAACACTTATTGGGTGATTATTGAGTGGAACTGTCCAGTCGAATTAGTGTGAATTATTGTGCATCGATGATTAAATTTTGATTTAGGATTTATTGGCCGTTAAGCCGAGCCGCCTTACTAACAAGGGGTTCAAAGAAATAGTTACTTATTTTCATATGAATTTTACTTCTTTGTTCTTGTAAAGTATTTATTTACGGTTGTAATTAAATACTGTTTTATCTTAAAATTGAAGTCTTGAGTTATACGTAATTATTAATGGCTACCGTACGTCATAAAATGTATTAAGTGAAATGATCTTGTACATCTTTTTGCATTGATTCGAAAACGACTTTTCCGATATCATCAGTTCATAACACGGTATCTTTTGTGATGACAACTATTTACTCCTGCCTTACTGGTAAGGTTCGATAAATTCAAACTGGCAACTAATCTCAAAAAATGACCCACAATCTGTTGTTAACTGGGACCAAAAATGGTTTGCTAATTTTAACGCCTCCAGAACGATACTGTTTTCTTTTAAATAGTTTTAAGGAAGGTCTTTTCCCTTCTATCGGCATGGCTGGTGCCAACCTTCAAGCAGGAGAGACTCATTGTGCGTTCTCAGGCTAAAGTTTTCCGCTGAGAGAAAGTGAAAACGTTATATGGAATTAATTGTTTGGTCTTCTGCAAGGAAATATGTTTCAGAATGTCGTAGTAGATCATTTTTCTCGCTTCATTCTATGTCACACATTTATAAGTCGACAATGCATACATGAATTGAATATTGCTGTTACATATAGTTTAGTTCTGCTATTTAGAAAAAATTGATAAAATCTATTAAAGAATCAGCAATGATATGTGTGTGTGTTTGTGTGTGTATGTGTGTGTGTGTGTAAACATTTACATATAAATAAAATTATCTGCAAAAACAGAATATGAATAAAGATATAAATAAATCTATAATAAATGAAGATATATATATATATATATATATATATATATATATATATATATATATATATATCGGTAAAGGCAACATGAATGAAGACAAAAGGAAAAGTTCATCATAGGACGAAACGTGACGGTAAAGAAAAGTTTTACTTTTGCCTTTATATATATATATATATATATATATATATATATATATATATATATATATATATATATAATAATGATAAATTCTCTTTTCTACATATATATATTAATAATAATAATGATATATTCTCTCTCTCTCTACATATATATATATACACACACACACACACATACACACACACACACATACACATATATATATATATATATATATAAAAAGAAAGAACAGTAACATATATAATCCTGTGTCCTTATAGATATTTTTATTTTTATAAAATAGTGCTCAATGTAAATTAATTTAATTGCAAAATTAAATTCGGGGCTTTTAGCTTCTATTTTTGAAACCTGGTTAGAACAGTGTAGCGGAAAAAACCATATTTTAAATCAATTAATATATATATATATATATATATATATATATATATATATTTGAAAATATAAAGCGTTATGTGATCACTTGATAAAATCGTCTGATGATATCGTAAAGTTGAAACCAAGGTAGCGTATCAAACTGATCTCCTGATTTTTAAAGTTAAAAGCTCTACATGTTATTTTTTACTTTATTATTTCTCTCGTGTATTGAGCACTATTTAATACTACTGTTTCTTGGTCTGATTCAACTCTGACCATTAACCTTGTATATAATATATATATATATATATATATATATATATATATATATATATATATATATCAGGAGAGAATGTGAGAGAGATAGAGAGAGCTATATAAAATTTATCTCTCTGTCTTTCTCTCTCTCTCTCTCTCTCTATATATATATATATATATATATACATACATAGGGAGAAAGAAAAAGAGAGAGAGAGCTAATCTATTATTAATATTATCAATTGTAATCGCGATAATTTAGACAGTGTTTTAAACAAATCACTTCTCTGAAGAAATGATGCAAAGCCACTAATGTGACCTTAGTCACCATGACAACAGAAAGCAGCACAATAAAAGACAGACCATTCTGTCTGCAGACGTGAAACAAAACAAAAAAAAAACTGAGTTTCCCACCGTGAACGCCACCACCTTGAATGGAACGATATCTTTGCTGTCTGGAAGCATGTTTCTTCCAATCTGATATAAACATTTTCTATTTTCAGCCAGTGTAAGTCCACTTCCAACTGTGTCGCTGTTATGGAGCAGAAAAACAAAACTGGAATCGCCATATAACGATGTGTAAAGAAAGAAAAACAAAGCTCTTTTCGCATATAATTAACCTGCGTCCCAGATAGGAGAAATATCTACGAATGCAGGCGAAACATGTGTCAATGAGTGGATGACTCTATGAGAAATAAGTGCTAATGTTGTTATGGCGAAATGTCTACATATAAAATTAGTCTTGCTGTTGCTTGTAGGTTTTACCATCTATCTATCAGTTTAAATCTATCTATCAGTTTATTTATATCTATCTATCTATCTATCTATATATATATATATATATATATATATATATATATATATATATATGTGTGTGTGTGTGTGTGCGCGTGTGTGTGTATATATATATATATATATACATACTATCTAAAAACGATGGCATGGCTCGGAGTTTCATGCAAACTTGCAATCATCAAGTGAATACAGACTGTTAGAGCGTTATGAAATTCGCTTTAAAGATATATATATATATATATATATATATATATATATATATATATATAATATATAATGAATGGGTATATATACATATCCATTAGTATATATATATATATATATATATATATATATATATATATATATATTCTAATTTATATATATATATATATATATATTCTAATTTATATATATATATATATATATATATATATATATTCTAATTTATATATATATATATATATATAATTTATATATATATATATATATATATATATATATATATATATATATATTACCCATTTGCTGTATATATATATATATACTAATGAATATATATATATATATTACCCATTCGTTATATATATATATATATATATATATATATATATATAATAATAATAATAATAATAATAATAATAATAATAATGAACTCTCCCGTCGGTTTCGACGTATGAGGATCTGACAGCTTATCGATTCAGTTATGAAATTTAGTGCGATAATCTTAAGTGGCATTTACGACCTGCTAGTGATTTACAAAGTAGGCCACATATGGAGCAAGTGTGAGGATTGTGAGATGAGATCACTGTTAGATTGGCTGACCTTTTAGTTCTTGCTCTCGCTTATTGAAGATGATTCAGACAAGCAGATTGAAAACGGCTGAGCCCACTAAAACACGTTGATATCCATTCTACCCGCTGCAAAGCTAAGCGCTCAAGGGTGTTATGTGATATACTGACTGCTGACAAGTTGCTTTTCAGCTTGTCTTTGTATCTTAGCCATGGGCGTCCTACATTCCTGTAGCCCTGATCTAACTGGCTGTACATTAGGATCTTGAGTATCCTGTCATCAGACATTCGCAAGACATGACCAGTCCACCGTAACTGAGACTGTATGATAAAAGTCTCGATTCCTCCAATATCATACCTGTTAAACAAGTCTACGTTAGATGTCCTAAGTTGAAGCCCTAACTCCACAGATTGCACGCAGACAGCTTTTTAGAAAAACACACACACACACACATATATATATATATATATATATATATATATATATATATATATATATATATATGAACCAACCGGTGTACCCTGGCGATCCGCGTAGTTGAAACCTAGGTAGGTTTGCCTGTCTCTTTAGGTTCATAGTTAGATTTGTACTACTTAGTGTATTGAGCATTTGGCTTAGTTAATTTTGTTTTACTCGTTTTGGTTTTTATTTCTTTGGACTCTGAACTTGGATTCTGGACGATTGTTTTCGCCTCAATTACATATTCTTAGTTCTTTCTTTTTTTATTTCTTATTTTTCGTTGGGTATTGGTTTCTTCATTTACACGCCAAAATACCTAAGGTTATTCCAGACGGTTGTACTTACTTATATTTATAAGGTTATTATATATATATATATATATATATATATATATATATATATATATATATATATACTAATAGTAATGCACGGATAGCACAATTTGCAAGTATATCAAGACAAATTGGTACCCGAAAAAAATTGGTAAAAAGAAAGAACTAGAAAGATTCGAACAAAAAATAAATCGTCCTGTGCCTTAAGTTTTTAGTCCAAAGGAAAATCCGAAGCGAGTAAACAAAGCTAAAACGTAGAGTGCTCAATACCCTAAGGAGAGCAGGGATAAATAAAGTAAATCCTAAAGATCCTGGAACAAACTCACTAGGTTTCACCTAAACATATCTTTATTATGTTAAATTAAGTTATAGTTGTATGCCAAACATACTTAATTAATAAATATAACAGGAAAAAAAATCATAGACAAACCACACTCCAACCCCACCTAAATGTAACTGTAGAAATAATGTACCTGCCCACTTATGGGTAGACGCCTACAAGAATGTGTTGTTTACAAAGTTGAAATACACAGAAATAAAGCTAATAATAGTAATGAGAATGTCAAATTTTACATGTGTTCCACCCAAGGTAATTTCAAAAAGTGTTAGTGTAATCATTTAAGTGGCTTTAAGCATGAAAATTAAAAACACAACACTTGCCGGTCTACATAGATATGGAATATTAAACAGGAAGAAGGTATTAACCTCATTTTAAAATGGGAAATACTAAAAAAATGCCATAAGTATAAAGCAGGAAACAAGTATTGCTTATAATATATGGAGGAAAAAATAGAAATAGCCACCTCCGATGAAACTCAGAATTTATTAAATCAAAGATGTGAGGTTTTAAATATTTGTAGGCATAGAAAATCCTAGTGATTGGAATAGGCGCTTTTTTGTGTTTCTTATCTTCTTCTGTCCCGTGATTTTATACTAATTATTTTATAGTGGTTTTATCAACAAAAAAAAAGAAAAAGGGTTTCGTGTCATGGTATAGGGTGGTATAAACGGGATATAATTCCAACAAAAAAACACTATTCTTAAATGCGTGCTCAGTTGTTTTTGAACTATTTAAAACTCTTTATTCGGCAATCAACATCATCACTTGACCAAACACCAGAAGTGTTGAAACAAAATGGCTATTTTTGTAGTGATGTTATAAAATGTTTATGTTATAGATTTTTTTAATAAATACTATATATATATATATATATCTTCCTCCTCCACACATATATATTGTTTTATTACAAGGAAATAATATATATATATATATATTGTTACGAACTTGTAGCATATAGATGAACCACGGGTTCTAAAAAAAAAGGAAAACGTGGTTTCTTTTCTCGGTCTTCACTCAGAAATGGAAGCGACACAAGGGAATCAACGAAGAACAGACACAAGACGATGGATTTCAAAATAAAACATTTATTTATAAATATATATAACGGAGTAAAGAAAGAAAAAAAAGGACATTCATTTAACAAAGGGGGAGGACATCATTAAAGAATAGAAGGCGCGAGCGAATACATACATATATGAAAACAGATCAAGCCAAAAGAACCAACTTATCTTGCAGTCGGGTTGGTATCTTCACATAAAGTTTTGATTCGCCGAAGCGAGATTTCTGATGATAAAACAGTATCTTGGCCGGCCAACAATGCTCCTGGATTCTTCTTCTTTTCGCAAGTGTTCGAGGGTCCCCAGCATTTCATACAGGCATTTGGTTGGGTTGATCAGTCCATAGCAGCCCTTTCACTCCCAGTCGACAGACTTTGCTGTCTTCCTCATCTCAGTGGGCGGTCTGACGATTTTTGCCCAGCGACGTTCAACTACCGCTGGTCAGAGGGAAACTGAAAAATCCTTTTTTGGTTTTCGCTGTCCCCAACGACAGTCACGTGGGTTCCCTTCGTCCTTGACCGGGTACGCAGGAGGATAGGGCGCAAATCACGCAGTTCTTGTGTGATGGCCAAAAGTTCAACACATGCTCAGCACATTCCGATCACGTGAATCGCAGCAGGAGACCCTGATGGTGCCTGGAATTCACTCATGGTCAAACGCGAAATCTTCGAACCAGGTCACTCTCGCGTCGGGTCACTTCAAAGTTCACGGGCCCTTGGCTCGTGGGTGGGAGAGAAGATAAGGAGAGAAAGAATTTGGGAAAAGAAAAGAAGGTGTATGGCTGATCATAGAATATATTCGCTCGCGAGTCGGAAGCATTGGATTAAATTTCTGTTTTTATTTATTTATTTATTTTTCTTTTATATCTAACTAGTTTTCTCTTTATTTAAGATTTTACTTTAGCCTAACGCCTATATGGTTAATGAAATCGTGGCTACGTGACAATATATATATATATATATGTATTCCTTCTCCACACATATACACAGTTTTATTACAAGGAAATAATATATATATATATATATATATATATATATATATATATATATATATATATATACACAAACACTCGCTTTGTATGATGTGTAGGATTAGTATGTGTGTTTGCGTGTCGTCCGTCTTGAGTTTGTTTTTATTTTGCCAACTTGTGTATATATTCGTTTTCCATATTATATTATTATAAATAAATATATGCAGTCACTACATGTATTTTGTATGGTGATTGTTTCTGTGTGTGTATGTGTGGTTCGACTAGTGTGTTTAGCCACTGTGTGTCAATGGTGTGAGTTTTGTGGGTGGGTGGACTAATGCTAGTTTAATTTTTTTTTTCCTGTTTGGTATATTAGCATAATTTTAAATTTACCTTTGTTGCATTTGTGGATATGTTGTGTCAGAAAGAGTTTCCTGTTGTCTGGTAATTTAATGTTGCTTTTGTGAAAGAAATCTGTTCTTTAGTGCTTGGGTGATATCTATATAACATTTGTTGCATTTTTGTGCAATTAGGTACATAAATCACATCTTTGAGTTGCAGTTTAAGTTTTTCTTCTTTCTAAATGTTGTTCTGGGTTTTTTCAAAAGTGTAGGATTTTTCTTGTATAATTATATCACAAAATTCACAGCTTTTCTTGCTGCATTTTTTCACCCCTTTTATTGTCTGCTGACTAAATTTGAATGATGTTTTTGAATGATATGTGTTTTAGGTTTTTGGATCGGCGTTTGCTTTTAATTAATTTGGTGGTTTTAGTATAACTTTCATTCTTAATTTTTGTTAAATAGACCTACATTTTTTTTATTTCTGTAAATAGTTCTGGATTTTTTATTGTATGATAAGATTAACACTAGAATTTGTTGTAGCGTTTCCTTGGGTTTCGTCGTTGGTCTAAATGTACTTTTCTGGTAGTTCAAAATCTTTGTTTATTAGTTGTGTGGGGTAACCTCGTTTTATGAGAGTTTTATGTAATTCTTCTAGGCTAGATTTTAGAAGGTGTTTATTGGCAACTATAGTGCAAAACCCATGTCCGAAGGATTAGGGGATAAATGACAGACAACTGTTTCGGTGATGGCTCTTGAAATGAAGATATTATTGGTATCTGTATGTTTGTGGTAGATATCAGTCATAATGCAGTTATTTAAGACAATGGTTAAAGAAAATAATTTAAATAATATGTGGAAATAACCATTCTTTGCCTGATGAAGATCACGAGACCCACAACCCGTGTAGCAATATTATGAAAAATGAAGCATAATATATATATATATATATATATATATATATATATATATATATATATATATCACATTATACCCTAAAAACGTTTTCGTCTTCACTTTTGTCTTTAAAATATACACGTTTTTCACGTTGGAACAATTATAATCTCTCCCTCGTATATATATATATATATATATATATATGTGTGTGTGTGTGTGTGTCTGTGTGTGTGTATCAGTTTGTTCATATCTATATATCTATGTCATGCTGTTCATACATATATACCTATCTAATCTCAGTCTGTGCATATCTATCTATCTCTCCATTTAATAAATCATATTTATCAGTTGATTTGCGATAGTCACTCACAAGCTTAAGAGTATTTTCATTTTTTTCTCTTATGTAAATATTGAGGGATTGTATTTTATTGTTATGGTGAGAAATGAAATTTATGAGATGAATTTTATTTGTTGATTTGCGGCGGGCACATAAGTTTAGTCTACTAAACACTGCTTTTCACAGCTGTCTAGATTGTAGAATACAGTCGGGACGTGAAGACAATTTGGAAGCTCGTTATAAAGTAGAGTTTTATAGTCATCAGAAGTAAGCCCCTTAAGGCCTGCCCGTACAGTTCAGACCTTACACCCTGTTTGTTCCACGAAACTTCAAGACCCCCTCCCCTCACCGGAAGGTTTCAGATGTTGAGGTGTTTGGAACCATATCTTAACTGCAGTTGCTCTCAGGTCCACCCTCAATCGGGGTAGTAGCATCTGTTAGGGTCCCAGCTATGGGCAAATAGTGAACAACCAAACAAAAACAAAACACGATTAAAACATAAAAAATACATTCTTATAGTAAAATGACCAACAATACATTTTATAGTAAAATGACCAACAATATATTCCATTCCTGTTGGAGAATGCATATTTTCTATGAAATTTCTCGAACATTCAAGCCGGTAAATGTAATTAATATTGTTTAATTATATTATTTATTTTAAAAAAAATTAAATCGCCAATTTATAGTTAAAAATAATAATTCATCTGTTAGCTTAAAATCAAATACAACAAATATTATTTACGAATTTAAATGCCCATTAAGGAATTGTATTTCTGATTACCACAACATGTTTAACAAGAAGACTCACGTTATATCCTTTTGTCCATAGCTCAATTAGGCCTCATTTAAATACTCAAGGGGTCTACTGGATCCTATTCGTAACATACTTGTTGATAATACAAATATAATAGCATCGTCTACATGTCAAAAAAAGCCTTAAAACATTGGGGCCTTATTAATAAAAACAAAATATAACAACGCTCAATAATATCAAATATGAACATGGACACAATACGTTGACTGTGTTTTGAAAATACAACATTCTATAATACTAAATACATACATTCAAAAATCTATTTCTACTTAATAGTTAATATATTTCAACCTTGAAAATATCTAAATATATAACCGAAAGGGCTCGGAAAAAAACATTTGGACAGTTTTTATATAATTTATCTACTGAAAAGAAAATTATAAGATCACATAAGAAATTATATAAAAATATCTTAATCAAAGCACCTTGTTTGTCATATTTAATGAAACTTGCATGAAAGAAGAATTTCTGCCTAAATACACAATTTTACACACACATATATATATATATATATATATATATATATATATATATATATATATATCGGCCTGACGATTGCTTCTAGCATGAAAAAGCCTGTCGCCTCTGAGTGTTGACTTCAATGTTCACTTTTATATTTATATTTGCATACTCTGTTATTGAGCAATTTATCCCGTAAATATAGCACACCTTAAACTACGTTTCTTCATGTATATGTATGTATGCATGTATGTATGTATTTATGTATATAAAGTCACTACCACGTTTTATTTATTGAAATTAATTTATTGAAACAAAGTATCTCTAAACAACCCACCCTTTGTAACGAGAATTTAGAAACGCTAATATATATATATATTCATTGGGTCAACTGAAAAATTATGCCATTTACTTTTTATGTACGAAGAGAATTTTTTCACAGAAATAATGTTTGTATTATTCTGAAAGAAAATCCTCAAGAGTGCCTCCATTGAATATTATCTAAATATTAATATACGTTTCGGTTTTATCCCAATATCAACTTTCCTAAGAGAATCACTACCCTCCCAAGTCAACATACACAACAAATATATCAAGAAATCAAAAGAAAATGGTTGAATCCGTCAATACAACAATACAATGTTTTCAATGACATTATACTTCAATTATTTATGTGTATCTCTTATGAAAACAAGAAATAGGCAACATCGAAATGCGCCCGCCATGATTAGATCCCCACAAGAAAAGTTACCGTAAAAGCATCCACATTTGAACATTTAATTATAAGTTAATATCTATCTATCTATCTATCTATCGCAGTCTCTTTCTGTTTATCTATCTATAGCAGTCGCTTTCTGACTGTCTATCTATCTTAGTCTAACCATTACCTCTCTATATTAGTCTATTCATATCTATCACTGTTTATATCTATCTATCTATCTATCACAGTATGTTCATATCTATCTATCTATCTATCTATCTATCTATCTATCAGAGTCTGTTCATATCTATCAAGAGAAGTTACCATAAAACATCTGATTTGAACATATTAATTATCATTTAATGTCGATAACGATCAGTTCTTATAGAGTTAATATCTCCACATTTGTCAGTAAATATAAACTCAGTGTAAGAGTAATAGAATGGTGTTGTCGAGGTTCAAATTAAAAGTCCCAGGTGTTTTTAGTGAAAGGATGTTTTGTTTCCTTTTTTTTTTTTTCATTGGCTGCGTGAATTATTCAGATTTCTGTGCCTTGAAAAGTGACGATGGTTCTGTCGATGGTTTCCGCCAATAACTCGTTGAAGCTGGAAGTATTTTTGTTGAAGTTAGCAAACACTAGATTTATGCAAAAATCAGACAAGGAAAAAAATCCGTGTTTCTATTTGTGCTTGAAAATCACTTGTTCGAAACAAAAAGACACAAAATATTATAAGAAATGTTTTAAACCATGACTTCTATTTTTTTCATTTCTATGGCTGCCAAATATAATTATATACAATCATATATATATATATATATATATATATATATATATATATATATATATATATATATCATATATATATATATATATATATATATATGGTATAACTTTTATTTTATTTATGAGGAAATGTATAATGCATAAGACAACAGGATACCATTCTACTTTCTAAACTATCTATCTATCTCAATCTGTTCATATCTATCTTAGTCAATTCATATCTATCTATCTATCTATCTATCTATCTATCTATCTATCTATCTATCTATCTACTCCTGCCTATTCATTATCTATCTCAATCTGTTCATATCTTAGTCTATTCATTTCTATCTATCTATCTATCTATCTATCTTAGTCTAATCATTATCTATCTATTTATTTATCTATCTATCTTAGTTTATTTATTATCTATCTATCTATCTATCTATCTATCTATCTATCTATCTATCTATCTAATATGCATATATAATATCGACACATTGAGTGCTGGTGGTAATAGAATATTGCTCAATGTAATGTAACAGAGCCATAAATTCCTTCTCGTCCCCCTCAGCTATAGGTTAAATAGCAGGATATACTGGGCTATCGTAGAAAGAAATGGCAACCTACTCCACGTAATTCTTCTGCCTCGTCAGTCATGGATATTCTGTCAGATGTAAAATATCTCTATTATGAAAATCGAACCATGTGCTGGTCAAACAATTGGCGCAATTTTTAAAGCAATGGGCTTAAGGTCATATCACGTTGAAATACCGATTTTCGTACGATCACCGAAGTTAAGCAACGTCGTCCCTGGACAGATGGATGACTATTTGAGAATATCAGGTGCTGTAAGCTTGGATATGAGGGCGGTATAATTCATAACGACTCGAAATTAGGAATTCCAATCAATTTCGTTATATTAGGAAAGTTAATAATCCCCTTTTTTCTGACTCCCAGTTAAGAGTTAATTAATCATTAGTTCCCGTAAAATTCTTAAAATCTAAAAATATTTTGTGGCTTTAAATAGCCTGTAAAAGGTTGATAAACCATAAAAAGCAAATCATTCAATGTAAAATAAGCTAAAGTTCTAGTTTTGAGTCGCTCCATACGTCTCATAACTATCAATGCACTGTCATCTGAAATTCACAGAGGGTCGTTGCCATATCAAACTTTGACATTTTCCCAGCATGATATTTGGCACAAACTCATGTACGAGTGTTTATTTGTAGTGTATTCTACAAGAGGTGACACTATATATGTTTTCACGGCTATCTTCAGGACAATATACCAAAGTAACGCTCTCTGCTTATTAATGTCAAATCAGCCATATTTTCACCAGGAGAAAGGTTTTCTTGTAGTAATAAATACGATAACGTATGGTCTGTATTGGCTACTTTTATTATCCCCAGTCAGGAATTCTGCCAACTACATGTCAGCGACGGAGAGAGTGAAAGTGAGTGAGAATACATTCTTATCCCGGCTTTTTGGTACCAAGCAACAATTATCACTGAAGAATTTTGGAAGCAGAAACTCTTTCTTTATTCCAGTAATTCTTCCGTTGTTTCTAATTGCTGATTACCTTATTTCTCCATGTATAAGACGCAGTTTTTTTTCTAAAAAAAATTATAAGCAAAAGTAGGGGTGCTTATTATGTGCTGGTACAAACAAATATTTAAAAAAAACTTGCCGCTTCATAGGTCGATTTCATTTGCGAAATGTCTACTCACCATAAACATACGATAATTTGACACTAACATTCGGCGATAGCGACCCCCTAACAATGTCAAATACAATCATATGTACCCAACAATATTAAAAATGTAAAATAAAATAAGAATTATCATAAAACTAAACTAAAATAATATTATTCTATGTCTAAAACGATATTTTTAATAAGAGTAACAATCGCTGGCCGTAATGAAATTGGAGAGGTAAAATTTATAGGGTTTTATTACCAAACAAGGGGTGCGTATTATGCGTGAGTAGAAGCATTTTCCCATACTATCAGCACAATTTTAGGAGTGCGTATTATGGGTGAAAGCGTATTATACATGAGTAATTATGGCAGCCAATTCAGGAATAAATGAAAAGACTACCACATCCAGATTTTAGTTATACTTGCGGGACTTGACGTCGTCAAATGACCCTATGAAATTTCAGCAATATGATATATTTTCAACAACCTGTCTGGTTGTTTCTTAATTAGGGGATATTTTTGTCTTAACCATTGGCCTTAAATTATGCTAATATATTCTATACTGGCAATGTTACAAAATGTGTAACCATTGTGTGTGAAGCTGATCTTTATCTTTGATTTTCGTTTAATAATGTCATGTTGTGAACTGTTTATTTATGGATTAACACACACCTGTAATTTAATTGTCTATCAAGAAACCCACCTGTGACTCCAAACAGACTGTTTGGCAGACAGTGACGATCTTCGAAATTGTTATCATAGCAACTAACTAAATGAGTTAAAATGAGTTAAAAAAATATTATTAAAAAACATTTATTTACCCATGTTTAACTTTTAAGCGACGACAGAATACGAGACAGATGTGTGTGTGTGTGTGTGTGTGTGTGTGTGTGTCTGATGAAACAGATCAGGTAAAAAATGGCCGCGGAGTTGATGAGATTAGACAAGATTACTAATGTAATGAGGTTACAAGACATGAAGAAGGTGTGATGGTATATGAAAACGGACTGGAAAAATGAAAGAGATATATCTGATGGCGGATTTCACTATGGGGAAAAAAAAAACAAGAAAAAAATATACTCTTAAGGTGTGCTATATTTATGGGATAAAGTGCTCAATATAAGAGATAGAGTGTGTGTAAATATAAAAGTGAACATTGAAGTCAACATTTAGAGGCGACAGTCTGTTTCATGCTAGACGGAATCCTCAGGCCACGAGAGTTGTTTGTTTTTCTCTGTACGTGTCAGTGGTGCATCATTACTTTTGGTTTGCTTCAAGGTAATGATAGCTATTTTTTCCTCCAAAGCAATACAAAACTTGCAAACTTTGCTTGGAAGAAAAAATAGGTATCATTACCTTCCCAGACCAAAATAAATTATTAAATAAACGATCCGAGCTCATCTCAAAATGCAGACATGAAAACAAATTTTTACAACGTTGCTTAAAAATCGAAAACTAATAAAAGAAAATAAATAAACAAAATTACAATAAAATAAGTAAAATAAATTAACCCAAACAAATTACCCGCTAGAATAGACGAAATAGAATAAATGAACCCAAACAAATAAAGTAAATAATAAACAAATTAACAAACCATTATGACGAAAATATTAGTTAGACTATAAAAATCAAAGAAAAATCGGACGAAAACATCGCTATAACTGTTATATAACGATAAAAAATTCTACGTTACTTAAAAATCGAAGACCGAAAAGAGTAAATAAAAATATACAGTATAATAAATAAATAATAAAAAACAAGTAAAAGAAATTAAGCTAAATTAATTCAAATAAATAAACCATCCGATCCCGATAAATTAACCGTTAGAAAAAAAAACAAGCAAATATAATCAATCCAAATAAATAAATGAAGTAATAAACAAATTAAGAACTGCTCCCGCCAAAATAATAATTAGAATAGACTACAACAATCATCCCCAAAATTGAATAAATAGCTTTATCTTCCCAAACCAAAACAAGACTATTAAAGAAGCGATATAAACAAATTTTTACTACGTTAATAAAACACCGATTAAAATAAAATGAATAAATAAGATAAGAAATAAAAATAAATAAAAACAAGCAAAATAATTTAACCAAAATATATGAATAAATAAATAAACAAATAAACGACTTCCAGGGAAAATAACCGCCAAAATAGACGAGCCACAATGCAACACTGAACCGTATATATAAATAGCCGAGAAAAACAACCAACACTGGTGGCCTGACGATTGCATCTAGCATGAAACAGCCTGTCTCCTCTAAGTGTTGACTTCAATATTCACACACACACACACACACACACACACACACTCCCCCAGATCTCTCTGTGAATATATTTCTCTCTTTCTCTCAGATTTTTCCCTTTAAACTTCATCTACTGCTGTAAAATTGTTTGGTCTGATGAGACGGGATTTGATCCCGTGAAATAGATTATTACTATGGATTTCTAAAGTCTCCGCTTTCATCATCATTATATATATATATATATATATATATATATATATATATATGGAATGGAAGTACAACAATTATTTCAATATATTTTTGTTTACATGTTATTTTTATAGATACAAATATTTAAGTAAATGCTCTGTTTATAATAAACAGTATTAACGACATTTACTGACCTAAATGTTCGAGAAATCTCAAAGAAAAGGAGGACACAATTTTTTTTTCATTTTAATTTCAAATAATAATACCAAAAGCAAACCAAAAACATTTAACATGGGATAAAATTCTTGGCCCTCGTGCCTCGATAATCAATTGTGCAACGTTTATTCTTGATTATTGCCTTTAATTGATTTTGATCGTTCCTTACAAGATCACTACACACAATGATAGGTATTTTGCTCCATTCTTCCTTGGCAATAGCTTCCAGTTTCTCCAAATTCGAAGGACTTCTTTCTCTTACTTTTTTTCTTCAAATCTCTATCTGTAAAAGGCAGGATGTGTATGTGTGTGTAACAAATTTGCACCAAACAATAAATGCACATACTCCAAGTTAGCGGGAAGGCCAAGACCGACGTTGCATTTCCCAACTCTCATCGATAGTGGAAATAATCGATTTTTTCATGCTTCTACGGCAGTTTCCATGTAGTTTGCAGCCATTTTCTACTGGCCAGAGTGAGAGCCACTAGCTGGCTTTCACGAATACGCAGGATGATTCTATTGGCCAGCGTTAGAGCCAACAGCTGACTGACATGCATGAAAAAAATCGATAGCTGCATTCGTCACAAGTGGGAAAAAATTAAATCTGTATGGCACTTTACTCCAATTGGCACATTCGCTTGCTTAAACTCAACGTTGATTCTGATTCCGCAGAACTGGGTTGGGTGTGAAAAAGTATTTGTTGTTAACATTCTTTTTTCATTCGGTTTTTCCAGTTACGAGTCCTTTTTTTAAAGCTGATCGTTTTGTATTCATTTTGTTTAGTTCTTTTTTCATAACAGATTTAATGTTTAGTATAGAGCTTAGAAAAAATTCGCAGTGTGAGATAGGCAAGAAGTAAGGCATGTAGCAACATCAGCACGGCAAAGAGCACTCCTTTAAAGGCAAGGAAGAGCAAAAATATTTTAAGTCAAGTGATAGCAATTGCTGTATGAGTCGTACGATTTTTGAATCAAGCACGGGCCACGCCGGGCCACGCTGCTAGTATGTACATAAATTTTCATTGGGGTTTAGGTCAGGACTTTCTGCGGGGTACGCCAATACATTAATTTTCCTGAAATCTAAGTATTTTGTAACAGTTCGTGCCGTGTATTTTGGGCAACAGATATGTTGGAACGTCCAGTGACTCCCGAAAGATAACTTTGGTGTATTTTGTGTTATACTATTTTTAAGAATAGTCAAAGACTACTTTTTTCATGATACCCTGTACTCTTACTAGTTATGGTCCAGAAGCAACAAAACATCCCCAGTGCAGATTGCTACCACGACCGTGCTTAGGGAGGGTATTTTTGGGGGGCTTGTGAGATTCATTCACTTTCCTCTATACATAATGTGAGTTTATTTAATCAGTTAAATGTAGTTTTCATTTGACCATAATACAGAATTCCAATATTTACATCCATCTTCTAGAAGACTTCTAGCATAAGCCAATCTGCATTTTAGTTGTTTAACCTTAAGGAAGGGACTTTTCCATGGTTGACAAGCAAGAAGTCTTGCTTGATGAAACATCTGGTGACAGTCTTCATCGATACATTCAACCCTGAGGTCTTTACAACTTTGACAATATTTTTGTCGTTAAGTGAGGATTTTTCGAGATATCTCTAATAATTTTCCTTTCCATTCTCTCAGAAATTAACCGTTTTCTTCCATTCCTTCATTTATTCTCAGCACAATGAGTCTCGTTGTACTACTTGATAATGCTACAAATTGTCACTCTAAGAATATTTAAACGTTTGGAAATTGCTGTATATTCATCACCTTCTTTGTACGCATCACCTATCTTAATTCAGAGCTTCTTGTCAAGTTCAGCTGTCTTCGCCATGGTTACAGAATAAATGAGTTACCATGGTAGGTGTCACTCACATATTGCCTTCTTTATGAGCTTTTATAATATTATAGATTCAGGTCAATATTATTTCATTTTAAATGTCAAATTAAAAAATAATAGTTACAATTGCCATAAAGCCATATTATTTCAAAATTTCCATAAGAGAGGTGTGAGAATTTTGGACTATAACTGTCAATGTAATAGTTCAAAACTTCTAAGAATTTAAAGAATAAGTCAAAACTAAATCCAGAATCAACTATTTATGGTAAATTCAGTCAGAACTGGCAAATATTCGTATATTCTTAGAAAATATTAAAAAATTATATTCAGCAGAGCGAATACTTTGTGCACAACAATATATATATATATATATATATATATATATATATATATATATATATATGTGTGTGTGTGTGTGTGTGTGTGTGTGTGTGTGTGTGTGGGAGGGAGTTGGATTCCTAAGTGGGTGTATAAATGTATATTTTTTATCCATGATGACTAGTACTCTGAATAGTCAAGCAAAAAACAAAACGCACCTGTACCCTCAATAGACGAGCAAAAACACAACGCAGACTATGGCGTTTAGTATGGCGACTACTAGTTCACCTACTTATTACTATCGCCTCTGGGTGCTGATTTCAGTGCCCACTCTTATATTTATACCTGGTACTGAGAACTTTAAGTATATTTTGTCTCATTTTATCCTATTTAATTATATTTTATCACACACACAGACATATATTAGTGATAAATATGTACTTACACATATATATTAGGAAATGCATAAATTTCTATAAATAGGTACGTATTTAAATATATACATATTTACATTTGGAACGAAGGAATATACATAAAAACATAGACATACAGATATATAGAGGGGGTAGCAAAATTCTTTTCAAACGTTTGAGGCGGGTTTCTCACACCAAAATAAGGACAAAATTCCATACAAACTGTTATACTGGAACACACCTAATCTATAGTTAATAGACCCTCCTACCTATAATAAGTAGGTGAAGTAGTAGTCGCCAGTCGCTCTGTGAGTTGGTCAATCAGTCGATGTCGGACATTAAAGTATCAGCCACCACAACTAGATTGCTGCGTCATTAACTATTATATCAAGTTCCTAACGTTTTGTACGTCGAACCTTTTTAGGACCGACTTAGTGAAATACAAGCCTCCACTGTGAAAACTACTCTACAACACAAACATATGTGTTTCAGTTTTGAATTTTGAATGTTTACGGTAGACGTTGTTAAATGTACAATCCAAGATGCAAAATTTCGGGGCAGATTCCTGACACCAAAACAAGGTCAAATGTCTATATAAAGATATATTCAAAAGACCATTGTTCTACCTCAGCAGAGCAACTAATAACAAATGTTCAAAATGTCCCCCACTTGCTTGTCCTCCACAAGCATGCACCCGTTGGATCATTGACTGGCGGTCCCTTTCAAATCCTCCCAAACCTGGGTCGAATGGAATGGTTTCACAGGCCCCTATGATTCGTTGTTGAAGTGACTCTGCATTATTAATGTCTGATGCATAAACTAATTTTTTTAGCTGACCCCATAGATAAAAATCCAAAAGATTGTAGTCGGGAGAACGTGCACGACATAAGACGATCTTTCATGGTAGATGTCAGCCAGTACATCGCGACAAAAATATACTGGAGACACATTATGCATGAACCACATGAGCCTTCGTATTAGCAGGGGGACATCCTCTAGCAAGTCTTGAAGTGTGTTCGAAATAAAGTTCCTGTAAGACGTGCTGGGAGAATATATGTACTTACCAGTCACCTACAATTCGATCCCGCGCATTAATCGTAAACAGATGCTGGTGTCTAGCCTGTGTTGCACCATGGCGATTGCGATCCACCCACAAATGTTGGTTGCGTAAATGTGTTATTCCATCTCTTCCAAATGTTGCCTCATCCGTAAAGAAGACTGTAGAGACAAACAGCGATTCGGCAATTTGTGCAACAAACCCATACTAAAAGTTATCCCGTGGTGAGTCATCAGAGGATGAAAGACCCTGCACACAGTGTAAAAGATACGGTTACAGGTGCTGCTCTTGAAATACCCTCCATGCAGTAATATGAGATGTGTGACATGTAAGGGCCAGGCGAGTTGATATCTGGATTGTCTCCGACAGCCTGTAGAATGTGTTCTTTGTGGTCAGACGTACGAGCGCATATCGGTCTTCCTTGATTCATAGTTTGCGATGCCAGGGATCCTGTCTCGGCAACGAGACAATGAAAAGCAACAATGGGTGGATGATTCGGCTGCCTTCAGTCTGGAAACGCAATGTGATCCAATCTTGTAGCATCTCGTCCATTACCATTCTCACGGCCGTGTGTAAAATCATGTCAGCCTGTTCGCGATATAAATATCTTTCTATTATTAAACGGAACAGTTCTCAATTAACTCACTACTACGCACGTTAAACGTTGACGACTGACTAGCCACAAGAGTACAAAAATAACAAATGTACCCTAGTCTACATGGCAACACAACGCCATCTACCGTAAGCTTTCTTTAAACTTAATAACTCAAGAATGAAGCATTTGCGGACATATCTTTATATGAACCTTTGTCCTTGCTTTGTATGAGGAACCTAACCCTAAATATCTAAAAGTATTTTTGTTACAACCTCTCTCTCTTTCCATATATATATATATATATATATATATATATATATATATATATATATATATATTATTATTATTTATAAAAAATTATAACATAAGTATGTTATAAAATCACTACAAAATAGCCATTTTGTTTCAACACACTCTGTGTCTTATCAAGTGATGATGTTGAAAATAAAATAAATGGTTTTAAAAGTTTCAGATTAATTAACGATCCTACACTAGGGGAAACATTGTTACAAAAGCTAGAATAACCAATCAAAAACGAAGTATAGAAAGATTCAAAAGCTTGACAACGAAATCATGTTATAATAGCTATTCAGATCTTTAAATACGTGTAATATTAAAAATAATTTATACTAACCAATAATTATAAAATTATATGATAAAATTTAATATTAAAATTAAAAACTGGCAATTTTAAAATCCAAATTTAATCACTATTAAGTTTAAAAACTACAAAATTATTGAAAAAAGAAAAAATATATATGTTTATTCAATTTAAATATATATATACCATAAATAAGTAATTTATCAAGTCTAGAGAAACCTTATCAGAATGCAGAAAGCAGAAAGCACGTCCATTGCTTTCTGCTTTCTGTTGAGGTTTCTCCTACTTAATTATGATTATTTCAAATCCTCCCTTAATTATTTCTCTCTGTATATCCTTGTTTGAATCGGTTTCTAATGCTCTGGAGTGAACGGCTTGGGGGTTAGTAGTCGTAGCTTCACTGTCCTATGGGTAAAAGAGAAATTTGTGATCGAGCGGTGCTATATCGACTCTTACTTCTTCGTCACCGAGAACCGTTGATACAGTTGGTATGGCGTTTGCCTCCTATCGTATCTGTTCGGATTTCAATTCTCGGTAGCGGATGGGAACTGCTGATGAGTCCCAAATATAGGACGAAACGGCCGTCCAGTGCTTTCTGCATTCTGTTAAGGTTTCTTCTAGACTCGATGAATTAATTAATTATGATTATTTCAAATCCTGCTAATTATCTCTATCTCTCTCCCTATATATATATATATATATATATATATATATATATATATAAAAAAGAAAGAACAGTAAGATATATAATCCGGTGTTCTTATACATATTTTTATTTTTACAAAATAGTGCTCAATGTAAATTTACAGAGCATTAATATTATAAATTAATCGATTTAAAATATAAAAGTTACTCCAAAATTCGCTTGAGGATGAAATGAAACTAATGTCTTTAATTTAATTACAAAATTCGGGGCTTTTAGCTTCCATTTTTGAAACATGGTTAGAACTGTGTAACGAAAAAACATTTTAAATCAATTAATTTATAATATATATATATATATATATATATATATATATATATATTATCCTGTGCCATTTGCACTACTCGGAGTTTCATGCCAAATGCAATCTTCAGATGCTGTGTGTATACTTACCGTTACTTAAAATTTGAAAATATTTTAGTTTAACATAATGCTGATGCAGTTAAGTTTTATCTATATTCAGATATATCACTAAAAACCTTTTTTAAAAATTTATATTTCTCATGGTATTATATCCAGCAACTGATATAACCAGTTTTTTTTACCTTAAAAGGTAAGTATATATTGCGAATTAACAATTTTAATTATTAATTTTATTTAAGGTCAGTTATCAGCTATAAAGCTAGCTAGAAATGACTGCCCTATTAGTGATCAGGAAATAACTATCATAGAGCTAGCACTAAAACAGGTACCTTTCCACAGTGATTGTCTGTGGACGAAGAAAAAGAACTGAGAGATTAATATTGCTATAGGTGCGTATGACTCTGCAGAAACAGTAATATTGTTGGAATCCTGTTAATGTAGCGTCTCAGATTTTTGTTCGTCATTAACGACACCAGACTGTATAGAGATGACGGCCCACGTAAGATAGAATGATTGAGAAGAGAACTTATAATTTTTTTTAAAGACCATGATCTAAATATAACCCGTACCACGACCAACATCTCCATTATCAAATTCCTGTTAAAGAACGCATATTTTTTCAGATAGTTTTCAAACATTCAGGCCGGTAAAGGTAATTAATACTGTTTATTAAAAAAAAAATAAACGAAAAAAAAAAAAGAAAGAAACAGAACATTCACTTAAATAAATTTTATCTATTAAAATAACCTATAAACAAAAAATATATTAAATAATTGTCGGACTTAGTTCATTTCATTGGATATTGTCAATATTTACATTAAGATGCATTTTATGAGCAGATATGATCGCTCAAGAAAAAATTACAAACAGTAATTTGGATTTTGCTAACCACACGTTTCTCTATAATGACGGTTCCCTGTAGGACACAGATTCGAATCCTGATAGAGAACACATATTTTCTATAAAATTCCTCGAATATTCAGGCCAGTAAATGTAATTAATACTGTTTAATAAACAAAAAAAGACCATTTAATTAAATAAATTGTATCTAATAAAATAAACTATAAATAGAAAAAATATATATATTTATATATACATACATAAATGGATACTTTTTATGAGTTATAGTCTTTTTTTTTCTGAAGTATTCATCCGTATTTTTTCCTTTAATATTGTTAATATTTTACATTAAATCTTATTATATTAAATTAGCTTAAGTTAGCTCCCTTCCATTATATAAATTATTTTTTAATCAATTGCTGATAATTGACTTTAAATAAAATTAATAATGATAATTAATAATTCATAATAAATACTTACCCTTTATAGCAACACCAGTTATATCAGTTGCTGGATTTAGTACAATTATATATATATATATATATATATATATATATATATATATATATATATATATATATATATATATATATATAGAAAAGGATTTTTAAAATATATCCGAATATAGCTAGAACTATACTGTCATTACATTAAATTAATATATTTTCAGATTTTAAGTAACGGTCGGTACAAACTCATGCAGGAAACTCCGAGTAGTGCAAATGGTGCAGGATAATAGGTATGTTTCTTAATATATATATTTCATAGCTCCGTTAGATAATTTCTGTTCGAATAACACCAACAATATATATATATATATATATATATATATATATATATATATATATATATATATAAAGGACGAATATTTTCTATGAAAATTTCTCGGACATTCAGGCCGGTAAATGTTATTTAATACTGTTTATTATAAACAGAGCATTTACTTAAATACTTGTATCTATAAAAAAAAGAACGTTAAACATAAAATGTCTTTAATAATATATATATATATATATATATATATATATATATATATATATATATATAATATTTATCTACAGCGTGCAAGTTTTAATTTGGAATGATATCTACATAACAAAACATATTATAACGTATATATATAGCAATTTTTTGTTGTTAAAATATTACAATTTTTCCTTTTCTTTATATTCTAACAATAAACAGCATGTACATCGGGTAAAATGTCTAGTGCGAGTTGAATACCTGGTCAAGGCCGTGGTGAAGTTGGAGCGGGGTGGAATTAACAGTAGATAACTGATAACTAACATCCATTTGACATGGCACATGGAACTAGAACAGTCTATTCCAGTGAGCAAAATAAAGGGTTTAGTTCGACATAACAACCACCTGAAGTAGGCCGTTGCGTACAACGGCCGAAACGTTGTAATAAATATGTCGACACAGATGTGGACAATAGTCCGAATAATGTAAATAGTGTACATAATACCTCATGTCAGAAATATAGACAGATACAAATGATCTATCCAAATATATATAAAGACATCAGAATAGAAATTGTATTAATGTAAGGCATGAAAACAAAAACAATACCAGCTGTAATAGGTACTTTCAGCGTGGTCATAAAAGGGATAGAGAATAGAACACGTCGATTTTGAAACCATGGTATTACATTCAGCTTGAAAGTGGCGGTTTGACATGATAAATAAAGACACGGACTATTCTTATCAAAATCGTTATCGCTTTTTAAGGATATGAGTTAAAATTATTAAGTTCAGGTTCAAAATTGTAGCATTGGAATTTAATTCCAGTGATCAGTTGAAGCCTTATAGCACAATTTATAACTGACTGAAGATTTCCAAATTGTATATGGACAAGATGCATGGCACAAACATATTATTACTACATCATTGTACCATCAAATATAACCTTAATTTATTTCAATAGGAAATTGTACTGAACAATTTAGCAATATTATGACGTAATATCTTATACACTGCAGTAGCTTTATTGCAATTTCCAATAAACAATGTAAATTTAAAACATTTTGTCTTATAATTTGTACCCAGCAGTATTATGGTGTTATATACACTTTTATCTATATTTTGTTTTATTAATTATGATCTAACAAATGATGTAATCTTATTCATTAAGTCGCCTTTTTTGTAATCTTTTACAAGTTGTTTTTTACATTTTTTCCTTATGGAATAAAGTAAAATTATTGCATATTTTGCTTGAGGTAATTTATAATTAGAATTCAGGTTTCAATATATTTTTCATTCAATGTTTCTAATAAAAAATATCAACTTTATTTGGACTTATTCTTAAAACAGTAAAATGTGAAGTCAATTTGTAAACAAAAACTTGCGGAAATTCCGTAAATTCCGTACAGTTTTCTTTAAATACTCAATAAGAAAGAATATTCTGTTTTTGTGATCTTTGATCAAGATGTGTGGGTGATTAGCTTTGATTGTTTTGTCTGTATCCCGCAAAATTATTCCAAGTACTATCCCTGTAACCCGGTCTGAGTGATGTTCATACCATTTTTTTGCAGTTTCCTTCTCGTAAAACATATTGGCCCACTCAGTCATGCCGAGTTTTTATTCTAACACCATGCAACCTAATACAATATGGTCAATTGTTTCTGGATATTTATCACAGAATCTGCATTTCGGGTTAACATGATTTTTCACCATGTGTGCTTGGTAATTTCTAATTAGCAAGCATTGGTCCGCTGCAGCAAGAATACAACATTCCGTTTCAGATTTTAACCCTGGACTGTGCAGCCACTGATGGGTTTGAGGTTTGTCTACATCAGTTTGTTTGGTACAGGCTGAGTATTGATCATGAATAGGCTTATCTTGCCATCGTTTCTGCATTTAGTGCATTGCTTTTGCTTCCATTTTTAGGTTATTTACCGCTGCAGAAACTATGTTTTACTTGCATTTCTTCAACCTTTTTGAATTTGTTGGCTTCCTTTATGACTGAGTAAAGTTTTATTCATTTATTTATTTCATGTTCTTTGACACAGATCATCATTCACTCTTCTGTGGTTTCCAGGTATCTTTGGAGACCAATTGTTGAGGTTTTGTAAGACACTTCTAGTTGAAGCAACCCTTCGCATCTGGATACATAATAATAATACTAATTATTATTATTATTATTATTATTATTATTATTATTCAGTGAGATAGCAGCACTCCAACAAAGTGATATTTGGTTAGAAACGTGAGAAACTCAGTAGACAAATCATGAGACCCAGTCTGATAAGGGTATACGAGGCACATGCCTCACAGCCAAATATACACGATTTAGTGAGACTGGTTTTTAGAAAAGCAGCACATAATCGAATGAGCGTCATCATCAATATATAGGTGTGGGGATACAATATCTCACCTTCAAACTTAAAAAAAAGAAACAGATTTGCACAGTATGTCAGTCCCTAGGGACATGTTCAAATGTTCATGGCATTTTTCAAAGCGTAGCATAGATGTGGTATATGCTCGGAAGTATGGGACATCCGGTGAGAATCGAACTCACTTTTCCGTCGTAACTGATGTCGAGAGACAAGGGTGATAACCATTGCACCACTTCGAAATTCCAAATCCGAATCTGGAAGGTCACTCCGTGAGGATCGAACTCACTACTCAAGCATAATTTGTCTAGCGAGACAATCTTTCTGAACATTATTCCACGTCAAAGTTCCCCATGACCAAATATATATGACCAGGCAACTAACGAACCAATCTGTGTTACAAAGATTTTCTGTAGCCCAGGCCAAAATATTTTACAAGTTAACATATCCAATCTATAATGATCAGAATTCACAAGAACTATGCATTTTGCAGCACTTATTATCATTTTTATTATTAAGCATTATTGTTATTATTATCATTAATATTAATCAATTATTATCCTTAGAAAACATTAACCCCAAATCTTGAGTCATATTCTTAAAAACCTCGTCAGATCGAGACCATCATATGCATGTCATGTATGGCGCCAAACTCCGTCCGGTAATGTCTAAGCTGTCAGCTGTATATAACAGCTTTTTTCAGATCAATGGTAAAAAATGGCTAGGAGCCAATGAAGCCTGTAGGTCTTAGGCGTCGTTCTTCGAAAGGCGTGGACTAGTCCTACAGAATCGCAAAGTAACGTGACAAATAAGAGAAATTATATCACTTGAGGAGTTTCAGCAGAGCGCATCTAACTCGGAAAGAAAATAATGGCATAATCAAGATGTCATTCCAGATTACTTTTTTTTAAAAAAACTCAATTCACTCCAAGCATGGGGATAATGACAGCAAGAAACAAAAGAAAACTGGAATTGGAAGAGAATAAGAAGAAACAAACAAGTGATGATCAGGAAACAAGGGATAAACCTATACTCCTGTTCAAAAGACAGGGGTGGAGTGTGAACTAGGCATTAAGGCGAACCTATTTCAAAGAAAATATTAGAAAAGGAAGCCTGGAAAAAAAAGCGATAACAGTTAGTAGACAACAGAAAGCTATTATTAGTTTATTTTAGTAGTTTATAAATTTCAGTCGACAGTAGCACTGACTGGACGGTCAATAAAGGTTTCCTTATAAGGAAACGGCTAATGTTGCTATCACCGTCACCATAACTGATGTTCTCTTTTATACAGGGTCTTCATCTGATTTGATTTTTGTTTTTTGCTTTTAGTTATTTTGCTTTTATTTCTGCAATGAATCAATTAAGAATAACTTTTGTTACTATCCTTCTTCCTGCCTGAGTCCCCCCCATAATGATATTATATTCATCCTTTATTGACAAACGGTTAATTCTGAGTTGGATACTGATAACCTCAGTAAGTCCTTTTGATCTGTTTTATCGAATCTCGCAGGGTTTTTTTCATATCAATATATATATATATATATATATATATATATATATATATATATATATATATATATATATATATATCCATTCCTTTGAGTTCCAAAGAAATGAAGAAAACATTATATGAAAAGAATTTATGAAATTGTGACTATCCTTACTGTCTGAAGAATCTCATATTTTACCATCAGCTTCAAGATCACATGAAGAAATGATAAATTGGCGACGCCTTTGCAATCCGAACTTTTAATAAAGCTGGTAATTTATGTCTACTATTATGCCACGTTGAATGGAAACATTCGAGCATATATGGATTTTAAAATGTTTAAGTTATTGAATTATAATTCATTACTTAGAGTTATACCTAGCTGAAGGGGAATTTATCTAAATATCAGCGTGACTCTTAATGTAGATGTAATTTATTAGTTTGCAATATGAATTAAAAATGTAAATCCACACCAAGAAAATTCTAAAAAAAAAAAAAGATATATTCCCTTGGATCAAATTTAATTCGTTCTAAAGTAACTTTGGGAAATAAATTATAATTTCTATTATATTTTATTGCAAAATATTATCCCACGGTAAGGTAACTCCTATCAGGATCCACTCATAATTTCCTGTCATATAAAATAATAATACACTAATGATAATGACCGGTTGCCCGTATACGAGTATGCCTGTCTACATAGGGAGGTTAGACAATCCCTGCTGAAGACGCCTGCTCAAGCATATTTGTCTTTCCACTCCAAAAAGCTCGCCTGTGGTTTATGGTGCAACTATGTTGAGTTGACCTTAGTTACAGTTTCCGGGAGAGAACGCATTACATGGCGTGATCATCATTCTGAACAAGACCGGTACACTCAAACCATCGGTCACGATGACTTGTGATTTAAGGACAATGCAACTATCTATAGCTCTCAAATAGTTCCGTCTACCCAATTTCCCTTACAAAGTCCTGGTCAACCAATTGTATTGTTTTCAAGCACTTTCCAAAAGTGTGATAATGTCAAGAAGTTACCTTCCCGACAAATCGACTATGGTGAGATTCGAACCTGTGGTCAGAAAGCGAACGCTCTAACCACCAGCCCACGTGACTATTTAACACTAATGATAATGACAATAATAATGATAATATAGACCCCCAAATATATTGGTAACTTTGCGGGAAGTTTGGCCCCGAGTGTGTATATAAGCGGTATAAACATTCACCTCAAGGAGTAGTCGATAATTAGCAGGTAAATCTCCTAAAGGTTACAACTTTTTTTTATTATCAAGGGCTTGGAGAGCAATCGCTATAATACGACAGCACATAAATAGATCCTGATTGCCGATGTGGTGCCCTGAGATAAGTACATCATGAAGCCACACTTGGTTATAGTACAGAGGTTTGGTTTCGTTTATTTTGTTTTACGGCATATCAACCTCAATAGGTTATTTAATGCCGACAACATTTTTTATTGGTTTTGTCAAAAATTTGTTTCTGCTAATATTTTACTTTCAAAATTGTATTTCTGGTGATATTTTTTTCAAAAATGTATTGCAGGTAATAGTTAACTATTTGCTGATAGCTGGGACCCTAACGGGTGCTACCACCCCGGGTCAGGGTGGACCTGGGAACACCAGCAATTAAAAGGTGGTTCCATGCTCCTCAAAACCTCCTGATAAGAAGCCTTGCTGCTGGATGTAGTTCATCGTCTTACCGAGGACGCGGATGTAGCTTAACGTCTTACCCAGGACGACATAGTACAGAGGTTGCAAGACCTGATGAAACATACTGGAAAACTTAGCAGTAGCTCAATTTGCTCCTGTTGTGATTAGCACAAGCAGGATTATATCCAGTAATATTCCTGCCTCGCAAGACGCTTTGGCCATACATGATATCAATGGCATTTTCTTTTCATCAAATTCACCTTAAGCAAGGTAGTTAAGCCACAGAGATGCAAGGGGTTATTGGTTGTGGCAAAGTTAGAAACAGGAACATTTCTAAAGAGCGAGAACTGAGGAAGAGCAATCAGAATGTCATGAGATAGCAATTGACATTGCATTTAAATTTTTGTAGATTAAAGTTGGCTTGAAAGCATGGAGTCGGAAGTATGTTCCACAAGCAAGAATTGCGAGAAAAGAAATTGTTAACGTAGAAGTTACGGTTATATCTAACATAGAATGGTGAGACTTCGTCGCCAGTGTACCACCATAGCGAAGCACTTATACAAAAAACTATCATGAATAGAAAAGGCAATTTGAGACAATCTTACGGCAGTTGGAAAGTGACTGAAGCCGAGAAGCCATATCGAGGACAATAATATTGCTGATTCTTCTTTAAATATTATCTAGGAGTTGTAGATGCATATCAGTAGCACCGAACCATATGTGGCAGCAATATTCTAAGCATAGACGAATGGTAGACTTATAGATATATAAGATAGACTTTGGAGAGAAAAACCCTCTAACACGTCACCATGAACCAACCTTCCTTGCAGCTGACTTAACAATGGATTCTAGATTGCCTTTCTATTTTATGTCAGCCGACAACGTTAGCCAAGAAGGCGTAGAGCGTCACTGTCCTGGAGGTCATCATTAGTCAGAGAGACTGAAGACAGGGAGTGTCCTGTCAGATAATTAATAGAGAACAGTCTACTTTTGGAGCGTTAAAATTAACTAACTATCCTTTGCTCCAGTTAACAACAGATTGAACGTAGTTTTGGATATCAGCTGACATTTTGATATTATCAAACGTACTAACGGGGTAGGAGTAAATCGTTATGACATCTGGAAACTTTTGTAACTAGATGGAAAGGAAAAAACACCTAAAACTGCCCCCATATGTTTCAAATATATCTTATATACTATACATCTGATTCGGGCGTCCTGGGTATGACGATAAACTACATCTGGCGTCCTGGGTATGACGATAAACTACGTCCAACAGCAAGGCCTCTGATCAGGAGCTTTTGAGGGGCATAGAACCACCCTTTGATTGCTGTTGTTCCCAGGTCTACCCTAACCCAGGGTGGTAGCACCTGTTAGGGTCCCCGCTGTGGGCAAATAGTTAAGCCACAAACTGGGGTCAAAAAGTGTAAAAATAGGTTTTAATTACCACCAATACATTTTTTGAAAAAATATTACCCAAAATACTTTCTGAAAAAATATTACGAGCAATAAAAATCTTGTCGGTATGAAGTAACCCATTGAGATGTTGATATGCCATAAAACAGAATAAACCTAAAAATATTCTCGGTATTAAATAGCCCATTGACGTTTGTATATCGTAAAACAAAATGAACCTAAAAAGTCTTGTTTTATGCATTTTTCATGTAAAAGGGACACTGACTAAAGGGAGATAACCGCGGATTTAAAGTCAGAACATTATCATTGATAACTCTCTCTTCCAATTTGCGGACCCTAGTTACTATATACTTACTACTAGATATAATAAAAAATATTACAATGATAACAGTTATTTATTACAATTTATACTGGGACTCATGCATGCAATTACAAGTAATCCATACTATCTTAATTTTTGAAATCATATTTATTTTTGGCATATGAATTTTTTTGAAACTGTTCCTAGATCATTTATAACCAATCTTCTTGTCCTATGAATGGTAAGGCCAGTTTCCCTGTCACACTAAAATCAGTAATACTATATGTGAGTATTCTATATTCTTGAATAACGCCTACGCAAGGTCTTGATCGCAGCATTTTTGTCTCTCTGTCTCCTACGCATTCACAAGTATTGCCTCATTGGCTTGCCATTAAAGCTACCAACGCTTGGTCGATGATAAACATAGTTTGAAATTTATTCTTGACATTTATGTCGCTTTTGTGTCCTACAAGAAAAAGATTTGTCATTTAAAAGAAAATTCCGTGGTTAGTTTGTCTTCGTTTTCTGATGAGTGTTATCGCGCAGATTGAAGTCAATAATCTTACACTTAATTTATAACTTGTTTTTTTCTGCCATTGTTATTTAAAATTTGATATTTTTTAACTACCTTGCAGATTTGAATATGTTCTAAAAGAAATCTTTGATTAGAGAATTAATCTTGAACTATATAAAAAAAATAATAATGAAAGCCGTGATTTTGTTGAGAATTCGGTATTTTTCAACAAATATTTCTAAGCAACAGAAACATATCTATAGAATATTACCGAGAACAGAAATTTTCTACATACGACGTGTGAAAGTATGTGCGATGCCCTGTCCTCGGCAGCCACCAACCAGGAGAGGTAACACAGTTTCGGTGGCCAAGGCGGTACTGTCACCGCTGGCGCCACTATCAGCTTTTGCAACCGGACAGGGTATTGATTTTTTTTGTGTGTGTGTAGATGTCGTAGTCTCATGCGTTTTTGTTTTTTATGCAACTGCAAGTCAAATTTTCAACGTTGTGTTAAAAGCGTTTGTTTTGATCGTTAACCAATACACAAACGCTGGTGGCGACCGTTATCAATGGCCGTAGGATGCAAGGTAAACAGATGTGTTTCACGCCGAAAATAACATTTTGTTGCGATCATGGTTTTATTTAACTATTTATTTTAGATCTTGACCAGATTAAACTTGATGTTCACTGAGGTGTGATGTCGACAACTGCATCTGAAACATTCAACGTTGTGTTAAAATACAAAACTCGCTAACAGCGACCCTTAATAATGACGTATAATGGAAGGTAAAGAGATGTGTTTAACGTTGGAAGTAACATTGAATTATGAGAATGGGTTTATCATATATTTATTATATATAGAAGAAGAATAAAAAGAAGAAGAAAATGAATTAAATGAAGACAAATTTGCAGACTGTTGGGATGACTGAAACAGAAGATGAAAACTTTATTCGATTGATGTATTTTTCATGTAAAAGGGACCCTGATTTTAATTTATCAATGTCCAAATCACTGTCCGTTTAGAGAAGTGGTTCCCCATCTTATTCATTTCCTGGGTCGCATTTTCGGAATTAAAATTTTGCTCCCGCCACACCAAATGTTATGTGATAAAAACTACATTAAAATAATTAAAAAAAAATTTGTTAAAGGGAGATAACCACGGACTTGAAGTCACAACATTATAATTGATAACTCTCTCTTCCAATTTGTGGACCCTAATTTACCATATGCTTACTACTACATATAATACAAAAATATCACAATGATAACAATTACTTATTACTAATTATATCGGGACTCATGCATGCAATTACAAGTAATCCATACTATCTTAAGTTTTGAAATCATATTTATGTTTAGCGTACGAATTTTTTTAAAACTGTTTCTAAATCACTATTTACATTATTCGGACCATTGTCCTAAACTTAGTCGTCATATTTATTACAACGTTTCGGCCGCTGTATGCTCCGGCCTTCTTCAGGTGGTTAGAATGTAGAACTGAACCGTTATTTCGCTCACTGGAGTAGACTGTAAATATAGACAGATACTTTTTTTCTAAATCGTTTGATTATCTTTCAATCATTCCACCTCATCTGCTATCCTCTTCCATCGCACCTATGCGGCCCACTACCCTCTTTGGGTACCACTGGTTTAAAGGATATGTCGTAGCTGTTCTCCTCCCATTCTCCCACATTTGTCGATGTGAACCTTAGCCTTTCTTCTGTAATTGTCGATAAGGACCTGGACTGCTTTTCAAAAAGCCTCAGCTTATTTGTCAAAAATAGCACACTATGTAAAATCTATAACAGAATTTAAGTTACCTATTGCGAAAATATTAACGATTCTTAAACTTAAATTACAAGACCCAGCAAAAGAAAACTTAAACTTTATTGAATAACTTTGAGACTTTAATATGGTTTTATTTAACATTATTTATTTTTTATCTTGACCAGATCAGACTCGATGTCTGTTGAGCAGTCGTCTGGACAAATGCAAATGAAATTTTTAATGTTGTATTA